>JASXSY010002965.1:0-39214 GCA_034509805.1 Sipha maydis
CAATACGCATTATAGAAGCGTCTCGTGGCATCGTATATAATAAATACATATACGAATAAGTCGTATCTAGATCGTATACTATACAATAAGTATGTAATAATAATAATAATAATGAAAATAATCATAATAATAATACGCATCATGTACAGTGATATATCATCGGTATTCGAGTAAATGTAAATATGATTGTCAAAATTTCGTTTTGTCCACGGCCGCATCCTGCGCAACGTACACAAGCTGCAGTAAGTGCTACAATATAAATAATAACAATAATAAAAACGTTAACGAGAGAAGAAGAACCTGCTACGATCAATCGGTATACACGTGTGTAGTATACGTAGTACATGCATAGTTACGTTCACGCATGTCCTTTGTTGTGTACATTATGTTATAATGTAATATCGGCTATCATTCGGATCGAGTACGGCGTTGGCAGGTCAATGGAACTACTATCGTCGGGGAAAATCGTAGTAGTACTGTACAATATGATACATATATATATTACTATATTCCTCTGGGCTTTGTGAAATTATATTACATTGTCTGTCAAAATATAATTATAATAGTCGCAAGCGACGCGTGTTTTATTCAATTTTAATGCGTGCGACGTTTATTCGGCTCGCATAATAATAATAATAACAATCATAAATAACAACGTGATGTATTCATACAATATAACGATGTATAGACGATTTATAGACGGCGGGTTCTTGTCTCGTGATATTGTGCGACGACACGTTCGGCCGGGCATGCACATATTCGTTGTGTACGTATATTACGTATTGACAAAACGTTCATGAATACATAATAATTACATATGATATCGGGTGTATACCTACACACGTCGTAAGAGATCCGAAAATGTGTGTGTGTGTGTGTGTGTGTGTGTGTGTGTTACGGGTCGACACATTTAGGTACGTATATTTTTGAATAGATCACCGAGGTTATCGGACACTCCGATCTTTGGTGCGCAAGGGACCGGGTCGGCCGGTCTCGTGTCCTCTGCGGCAGGTCCTGCGTTCCATCGAAATATATGAATATATAAATGTGCGTTCGTTATCTTATCGTGTCGCATCTGTTGTACGAATATACGGGTGGAATGGGGGCGAGGAGAGAACAGCAGCAGCAGAAGATATCGTACGCCCGCAAGGACTGCTGCATCTGTCACTTCGATGGATTCCGAAGATCAGTCGGCTGTATCATTTTACACGGTTCGGTGGTCTTTCGATTCACATTTCTCAATAGGCCTGAAATTGGTTTTATTCTCTATTTTATAACGCGTTTTCTTCATAATGGATACATCAAGTGATAGGACACTCCGTCGTAATCCTTGTACAATACCTATATAATATGTACGTACACATGTCACCCGCATCCACCATAAAGTCTACGAAACCGTTATTTTAAACTTTAAAATGTTTACTAATACGGTGGGTGTGAAACTATAAGCTTTATGAGGTACTACGTCACTATGAAAATTATGAATAACCGTTATCGCCCGGTGAAAATTCTTTTAAAAAATAGACTGCACTCATTCATTATACTATAGTTATAGCAGTTATAGTTTTAATTTATAAAAAATAAATTATAACACCAAAAAAAATGTTTTAATATAACAATATTTATCGTAAACATATTGTAATAGTGCATGGCACTGTTATGCATTTGTGTACGTCATTATAATGTCAATTTTTTAAGTTTTAAACTGAAATGAGGATAATCTGGATATAGGAATGTGAAAGTTATTAAAATTAATACATGTAACTGAATATATTCGATAAAAATGTCATGGCTACTCCTACTTGTATATCAATATTTATTAAATGTAAATCAGTGACCAAAAAATCGATCTGTATGATATGTTAGTTTAAATGCACGAAAAGCAATTGATTTTTTCGATATTTCCACTAAATTTATTTTTCTAGATCGGTGCCATTTAAAAAAAAAAACGAATAATAAATAAGTTAATTTTTTACTCTTTAATCGGTTTATGTAACTTTAAGTATCGTAACCACGTTTAATGTTGATATTAAAATAAAATTAATAGGTTTTAATGTAAGATTTTTGAAAGTTACTTTAACTACCATATATAATTTATTAGTTTTAAATTTCTTAGACATTATTACAAATTTTCTTATTTGTACTACTATGGTGTATTATAAGATAAAATGTTAATTCTTTTATCTTGACGCAGCTGCTGGTCGTTGTTGACTTTATGGTAGGTATATGGGTTAAAATTAGAAAAGCGAAAGAACGCAAACACACAGATGTTTTGCCCGAGTCAAAAATAAAGCAGATCTCCACAGGAGATTATGGTATTATGATCACTACCATAAAACTGTATAGGTTTATAATTGATTTGTACATGAAAACACATACACACTAGTCTTTTGCGTTCACACTCGAAATGGTTTTCATAGTTAACTGAGAATAAACATAATCGATTAACGGTTCATTGGTTTGGATACTAATTTCCCCTTTTCTAAACAATGACCACACATTGGACTTCCGCATGAGTATTATACGTTATCGGAAGTTTATGTTAAAAATTACCTAAAAATTATTTAGACGTATAGGTATAAGTGGAGACTTTGTAAATAGAAACGTCGTCAATGTTTATTTTTTATTACATTTTATTTTTATGAGTTACGATAAAATTACACGATCAGTTTATACGCATCATTATCCAATGGAAGTGCTATAAATACGTATATGTACTAAAGTACATAAATATAAGAACGAAAGTGTTATAAATTAATGATGTAAATTACCATTTAAAATAATGTTATCGCAAAAACCCATTCATTATATTACACTGTTTTTGTAGGCGCAATTTAAATTACTACCTAGGATGGGCTAGTAAAGGGCTACGAAAATTAAAATTTATTGTGTTCACTAAATTTAATTAAATATTAAATTTGTTTATAGGTATCAAACGTAAAACCTGTCACCATATTTCTCTAGCGAGTAAATAAAATAAACTATGCCAGTACAATCTCAACAGCGATGCTTTGAACATTCATTCTGAACATAGACGCCAGTACATTATAGAACATAACTTTATCCGAAAAATGAAATATTACAACATTCCATAAAACATTTAATTAATTCATGAGTAAAGTAAAATGTATACTTTAATCTTTATAATACTTGTGTAACTAATTTTAAGTTATTAGTTTTAATTTAAAACCTTGCATTTTGGGGGCATCTACAATCTATAGATGATTGAGTTGGAGAGGAATCTAAGACTCGACCATATTGATCCACTTTTAATAATAATTTCACCTCAGAATGATGGGGCTTGATATATTTGTCAGATAATTTGTAAATCATAATACTTTTTATGATTTTCTTTCCAATAAAAAAAAAAATCCAGTGGCTTAAGAATAGTTGTAAGACGTGTTTTATTTCTTTATATCGCGAGTAATAATAATATCCCGAGTATGAAAAATTAATCGTTGTAATATTGTATATAACTGTATAAAAATATTTTATTCAAACTTTGTATTTTAATTAAATTTCGCAAGTGAAGTAAGAAAGTCAGAAGTTTTAAATTAAGAAAAGCAAACAGTAATCGATGTTTTAGACTAACAATGAACATCAAAATAATTTAAAAAAAATAAATATATAATAACGTGTATGTGTAATCTGTGGATTATCCGCAATAAAAATTACAAATTACTTTACCATTCAGAAATGAGTTGAATATAATGAAAGTTTAATAATGATTTATTTAACATTATATCATTACATGAAGTAACAAATTTTTAAATTGCAGTGATCGTACACGTTCGTGACCGATTTAATAACGACTTAACAAAAGAACAGGCTTCACCCCTATTTTTGTACAAAACAATTTACAATACACGTATCCAATAGCTGATCATAACGACAATATTGATGCAAATGGCACATGCCATTATTAATACTTGTAACACTACACTAATAATACCTTATGTAATGTTTAAAATCCATGTGTCATATTCTAGATAAATTATATTATTATACAATACAAATATATATTATAACGAAGATAAAGATTTCAATCCGTTTATTAATTGTATGTATAATTACCTGCAGGCTGCATGGTTACAAAAATATGTTTTAAATTATGTACGCACGTTGGCAATACATTTTAAACACTAAGAGGAAAATATATACCTACAGGGCATAGGCAATTGGTATCTTAAAATTAAATTGTTTATTCAACAGTCTGATTTATAAGAATAATACAGATGTACTATATGTATTATTGAATAACACTGTAAAATTATCTATGCCTCAAACGAAAATTATTTTAAATCAAATAGCTTTTCATTTCTTTTATTTCCTTTTTTCATAATTTATATTTCTTATTTAACTAGTTGCTAAAATTTGAAATTCAGTTTGGGTACACCGTTCAATATGAAAACACGTACGCCGCAATCGTCCGCGCTCCGTTTTCGCCCGAAATAATCATTATTTAAATCGCAATCATATCAATTTGATTTCATAACAACGTCATTAGTATGAATACAAATCAGTAAAACGGCACCATGGCCTCGCTATGTATATCTAAATCTACGAAAAGAAACTTGTCCAACACATCAATTTCGCCCAGTCTAAGTGACACATAAACAAAAGTTTTTATCTCACCAAATCGTTACGCCTTACTTGACACCGATTAAAAACAACATAATCACTACAATCACGAATAAAACGATGAAAGATACAGACTGCTTGCTTCACAAATTCACAATATGGAGCCTCTGGCTCCTCCCATTTACATAAAAATATATCAAACTTCTCCGCATACAACACCGTCCTAAAAAACATCACTATCACAGCTTCACCTATAAGTCAACTCCATCATATCTTATTGTACAACCATCAGGTCCCCGAAATTACAACACAATTATAGATCATTTATATGAAACTAATGTTAATTTCCATTCGTATACCCCTCTTTGCCATTGCACATACAGAGTTGTCATAAGAAATTTACATAACTTCACATCACATACCGAAATTAGTTTTGCTCTTACCGAATTAGGACTTTCAGCTAAAAATATATTTATTTTGCTAGAAATAAAAATAATTATCAACTTCCGCTATTCTTTGTGGACACTTGTCCGCAAGAAAATACCAGTGATATCCACAACATAACATCTCTTCTCAATACGAAAGTTATAATAGAAAAAACATATAAAATAATTCAAGGCCCACTACAATGCCACAACTGTCAAGACTACGGACACACAAAAAACTACTGCGATAATGAAGCTCGATGCGTCAAATGTGGTGAATATCACCAGACGAATGAGTGTACCAAGAATCGAAATAGTCCCGATAAATGCGCTTTATGTACCTTGGACCACACCGCAAACTTTAAAAGATGTTCAGCATTCGAATCAGTTTATAAAAAAATTTTCCCAAAAATCTAACCTTTCAAATTTCTAGATTCCACACTCAACCCAGAAGTAAATCTTACGGAAAAGCTATCAACAGTCAATATATTAATATAGACTAAATCTCTAATACCTTTTTAAACTTCATAACAACTCTTAGCTCTTAGTTCATTAATGAGTCCACTAATTTCCATTCTTCAGTTCTAAATGCACTAATCGCAAAAGTCATTATCTCTCCATAATTTATGATCATCGTACAACGCAAACTATTAGTATAAAATCTTATCCACTATATCACCACCTACCTATTATACCCTTATTACATTTTTGTGAAATATTTAAACTTTATTCATTATCATACCTTTTTATCTTGAATGTTAAAATATTACCAATATTACTTAAATTATGTTACATAAATTATTATTATTAATATTAACACTATCAAAATTTTACAAAAGCAAATATCTATTACAAGTATTGTAATGTGCTAAAACATTTTAATTTACAATAAACAAAAATAAAAAATTAAAATTAAACAAAGTTATATTTTAATCTATAAATATAATTTACGAGCAATCAAAGTACATAAGATATTTCTTGATTAAAATCATACTATTCTAGATTATTCTATTCTTAACTTTCTCATAGAATATAACATTATAGATTATTCAATTTTTTCATGCATTTTATTAATTTTAAATTTCAAATTTTAGAAACGATCTGTTAGTTTTTCATTATTTTCATTCGTATAAAGAATAAAGTAATATATCAGTATTTTAATATTGAATATTAAAGTAAAATAATTTTTTAAATGGTTATTTCATCTATTATCAATTAACTTATTACTTTGTCTTGTAGAAAAAATTCTATATTAATATTTTTTTAAGAATCAAAAGATAACAATTCAAGAGAATATGATTAGTAGTTAATTTTTGGTTATTCTTATTACTATTGACCCAACAAAATTTAAATTTAAATTGAAACACATTATTTTATAGATAAGTCGAAGGGCTTTTATTAAGATATCTCATTTTTAGTTCATTAACATTGTTTTGTTAAATTTATCTGTATAATTTCAAACAATGGTAATGGCCTACTACATTAATGATTATTTGCACGTTTCATTTTTTCCCCTGTGCATGTAAGTATTAATACAAATTACAATGACTAACCCTTGGTGTAATTAAAATAAACTGCTGGCCCTTTAATGATATACACCTTTTGATACCACCAGTTTTTCCCGACTGGGCTATTATTAATAGACCCTCATGACTGGGTGTTTTTTAATTTTATTTTTAAAAATGGCCATATGTTCAGTCTCTAGTCTTCAGGCACTTGAGACATGTCAAAATCTCGAACCACATTTGCTCGAAGAGAAAAAATAAACCCGTGTTTAATTAGACGACCCACGTGTGTACATCGCTGCAACAACACGTAAAAGTGTTACACGATGACGGAGACGTTACAGTGCATTTATTTAAACTGCATACCAATCAATGTGAGCAAATTTGTTGATTGCATAAAAACATTTAAAATAAATTAAGAGTTTTTTTCTTTAAGTAAGACCTTGAATCAGTAATTTCTGCACATAATGCATACTATACGTGTGTGTATGCTGTATATATTTTCTATGTATGTATGTATGTATGTATATATGTATGTATTTATATACAAAATTATTTGTTGGCAATTTCCAATATTGATAGGTGTCCGTACTTAGAAATTTCACTTCATATAAAATTTATGTTTAGAACCACATATAAGACGTCTTTATAAATATTAATATAATTATTTTTATATTTTGTATAACATTTCAGCTGCTATTTTTTCTAGCGTTCCTGTATATCTACTCCTTTCATCGCACCCCACGTCCCCATTAATAATCTAATCTGTCCTTTTTTAAGAATATAATACTCATATACACGCATAAAGCAATACATTCGTGCGTTTACATATCGAGCGTGTTAAAACAGCACTGACCCCCAAAAGTCCGGTGTAGTTCATTAATACCGATTCACGATTTTTACTTACCCTAAAAAACTTGTGCATTACACAAGAAAATTTTCAACGGTCATTCGACATGGTCTCCAACCCTTTTGATGAAAAAACCTAAAATTATAATGCCCCGTGCACAATATGTGTGTATAATTTATCTTAAATCATTGTCCACAAACACTCGCCAGTCACCAACACGCTCGGACATCGGGCTCGCTTCGTCCTCCGGCGTATCAGGTATGCACGCATGAACAATAAAATAATGATAATAATAATGATAATAGGCGCACGCATAACTAATAAAATATTATGTGCAGTTGTGAATAACTCAATTAAGTAGTTTGTGTACGGTGCATAATGATGATGCACGCCGTGAATAATATTTCAATATCGCACAATAAAGTGTCCACGTGTTCAGCAGTGCTATATGCAGATGACATATTACGTGTACCTAATGTTATATTATTACGGTAGGTAGATATCGTTTTCAACAATATATACTCATGTAACAATTTTTTATCAACTACAATAACACGTTTTACTTATGAATAAACACACACGCGTCTATACAATTTAATAATATATGATCTTCGCGTTTAATTCATCATTGCTGTTCATCTCGCGTACAGTAATAATATATTATTATCATTGTTTAAATTATTTTAATTTTCACGTTGTTATCGATTAATAAAATGAAATTGTGTTTGTACTTCTTCACTTTTTAGCAGAAAATATATTTTAGGTATTCTAAATGTTAACTGATTACGAATAATTCCCAATGCCCAATGCTCGTTAACATTTTGTAAGACACTAAATAGTATATTTAAGTATTGTTTGTTCATTTTTCTAAAATATATTATGATTACAATTTTGCTTTTAATTAGAGAAACCAATGATAAAAACACATTGTACATTAATATAAAAATGTCAAATGACTGTAAATGCTATAAATTGTTTTCATTTTATTACTAACGCCATTTATGACACTGCACAATGCGTATACATTTAGTATTTTATAAAGAAAAAAAAGCGTTAAACAACTATTGCACAGCCCTGTAATATCAACGAAACTACTTTTGATCGTTTATAATAAGCCATTTAACTTGTCGGATATCACGACTTGGTGGGCTCATTATGTCGTACAGGAATTATTTCACGCTCAAATATAATACCACTGTATATACTTACCTACTATAGTCACCAAGCACTCCCTGCTGTCTCGAATAAAAGATACGTTGTGTACTTGACAATGCGACACTTAAAAAAAATAATAACCGTCGTGGGAATGTAGAACACTTATTATTTATTTATTACATTTTCAGCTGTTCAAGTTCATATCTGTGTTGATATTAGAGAAAATGGTGATATATACTATAAATAGACACACATATATAAAAAGTAAAAAAAATAAGTGTTAACAAAAAATAGTGATTTAGTCTTCTATAAATACACACACACAAACACACACACACACACACACACACACACACCCACACACATACATACACACACACCCACGCACACACTTATATATATATATATACTTGTGTATGTGTGTATGTGTGTGTATAAAAGGTTTTCCCACGTCAAATACGTCCTTCGACTTCTATCTAAGAAGATGGTGCGGCCAATAGTCGTTGCACTGTTATTATGGAAACTTCAACGCCCAATTATATATATATGTGTGTGTGTGTGTGTGTGTAGTGGTGGAACCAACTGAAGTCTAAAGTGTCGACAGTGGCAGGGGCATTGATCTATTATACATAATCTCACTGTCTCAGGAAATCCTACTATCTTGTAAGTATCTTGTAAAAGATACCATCTTTCCGGTCTGTTACACGCTGTACTATATAAAAAACGTGAACATTATTATACTCCGTATAAGATTCATATTTAAACAACTAAAATCAGATAAAATAATATTTTGTCATTATTCACTAAATATTTCTATGAAGATTTTTAAAAAGTGTATTTTTAAATATTAAACGTAACAACATACATTTTATAATATTAAGATCATATGGTCTTTAAGTTTCTAAATTATTATTAAATTCTTGTTTGGAAAAAATCAACATTATTAAATTAACAAATAAAATAATTCATTCTACATCACGTTTAATTTAAATGCGTGCTTGAATGATATTAATAAATATCTCAATATCTGTATATGATATATGAGTGAAATAAATGCACACACACACACATATATATATATCATAACTTCATGTCTCATGTACCTACATTTTAATGTTCGTAATTTGTTTCACGAACATTGAACTCTATGCGTGTCCAGCGAAGCGCTGGAAAACTTCTGTACATACAAACGGTATGTAACCAAAAACTGCATACCGGATTTCCTGTCCACCAAATTTAAAATTGTATTTGTACGTACACGTTTCTATGTATGTAATGTATGTAAGTACGTATACATTATTTGACCGAAGAAATATAAGCGTTAGATCATTATATGCTTCAAATAAATAACCCTGTTGATAACTACATTAGGTGTGTTCTTGTGATGGAACTAAAATAAAATCACAAAACGATTTGGCCTATGGGAAAATAAATAGGAAATGTCGACCACGTTTGTCGGACCATGACTTGTGTTTTTATGCATGAGAGAAAACTACATTATGAGAGAGTGGAGAAAAACCGATTTTTTTTTTTTTTTTTTTAATTGTCGGCGGCATAGATTTTTAATGTTTCCTGTCCAATAAATCCATCCATACTATACTATGTACACATTTGTGTGTAATAAACGGGTAAAGTTGTATTTTTTTAAATAATCGAGTTCATATATTACCTATATTATGCCTTACCGTCTTTAATATACCTTAATATTATATAAAAATTGGTACGTACATTAAAAGAATATCTGAAACTTAGAAGTTAGTGAAGTAAATAACTTTATCTCAATTTGACATTAAAAATATCAATCTACAACGTAATATCTATCTATCTTGAAATAATTCATAGTGTACTATAAGGCATGTACCTAAATTTAAATTTAAATAGACGAGTATATTACAGTTTTTCATTATATTCTAATTATACATTTCTTTATATTAATACTTGTATACCATGTAATAAGTTATACCTAGCAATAACCGATTCAAATTACTAGTTACCTATTCTGATATATACCTACTGTTAAGTATCGTAATGAACTCCAATTATTACATAAAAAAAGATGTATGTGTCCGCATATAAATATACAATCATTGTATAATCTGATACATATATTTTAAAATGTCTTATATAAAATATCTAAACAACTAATTTAATTATTTTTACAAAATACTTTTTATACTAAATATTGATACTTTATCTTTTAAATATTAATCTTGAGTGTACTTCCTTCATCGATTATGTTTTCACATTGAATTAATTTCATGTAATAATGATAAAAAAAGTCTTTTAACATCTTTAGACATTTGTATACATATTTGATTTGATTGAATCTACATTATGTATCATAGTTATCGAAGTCAAATGTCAGAACCACCTATTATTTTAATTGATATTTTAACTTAAAAACTGATATAATAATATATATTTTTTAACGTTAACAGGATACATTATTATACTCATTTTAGAATGTACATCAGTAGGTACTTAGTAATGTATATTATTAATTAAAGGAAAATATTTTTTACACTATGAATGACCATTGTATCGTAGTTCAGTCAACTTCCACAATAATGTTTGTAAAAATATGATCATGTACAAATTTAAAACTCAACTAAAATAAGTTAATAAAAATTTAATATATATGTGTATAATTTTAACTGAAGCTGTTATTATAAAACACAACATAATCAAAATAAATTAAAATAAAATCTTCTTCAACGATCATAATACTTAATGGTAATTACACTGATACACAAATAATTGACTACCAACATATGTTTTAAAAATTATAAATGTTTTGCTATAATATAATGTATGCATGTTATAATGTAGTTTATACTAACACGTATAATTATAATGCATTTATAGGTGCCGCAATACGCAATAAAATTATTAGTAATAATAATAATAATGTATTACCATTAATTTGCATTACATGAAATCAATGTCATTATTGTTTGTTGGCATTGTACTATTGTTCATTAGTTATTGACTTATTGTACTTAAATTTGACCTAATCTTAAAAATAATGTTGTGTAAATACTATATCGTTGTATACACAGTTACGCTGATTATCTATGAAGGATTGCAAAAAATGACTACAGCTTCGAACAAATATAATATATTGAATCATTATTAATGTTTGTTAAATATTATACATTACAATAAAATGGTTAAAGCTATCAAACTTGTGTACAACACTCGTCGTAACTGCAAGCAGCTACAATAATACTCCATTGCCAAAGCCCTTCTGTTGGTATATCATTGATGAAATCGAAACTCCATTGTTCTTGTTTTTGTTGAAGAAACTTTTGTTCTATGTCCTTCGCGATGCTCGAAGCATCAGTTGACTGTTGATCATCGTGGAAAAGGCGCCTTCTGATTGTGGTTGGTGGCGGCGGAGGCAGATTATTATTTAACATTGAATTTTTGATGGAAAAACTGAACATAAAATTTTAATTAATATTAAATAGTTTGATATGTAAAATAAAAGTATTACATTAAATATTAATCAACTTTTATAATATGTAGAATCGTGAAGATTGATTCTATATACTCAGTCGTGTAAGTCCATACTGCAGTATGTTTTCTCAAATCGCCCACAGTGTCTGGTCGTAAATGGGGAGAAGTAAGAACCATCAACCTTTCACGAATATACCAAATTAGGAAAACTTTAAAAATAATCAGTAGGCGGAAAATTATATGGTATACATATATATATATTGTGTAGGCAGTTCTTATAACCTTCATTTTTGTATTATTGAAAAGTAAATTATCCCATACCACTTTTACAAATAAAAATAAAATGATTTTTGTTTTGTCTAGTGTTAATACATTTATACATAAAAAAACACTCATATATATATATATATATATATATACGTATATTATATTTATGCGAGTGCGAGTATGTCGAGTTAACAAAAGTCTAATACATTATACTCATTACTTATGTTCGATTACATATTGTTTCAAAGTCTAGTTAAAACTAAAATTAAAATTTTTTTTTTTTTTGTTAATAATATTTAGTTGACACGGATGTATATAATTATAAAATATGCCATATAACACACTGAAAATTGAATTACCTATGTAAAATGTAGATACGTATATTGATTTATAAAAAAAAAATTCTTACTTAAAGTGCAATGCAAAAATATTTAGTAATAAGAAAATGGATTTGTATTCGTTATAGTTAGAATTTCTATTGAGCAGTAAGCCTATACAGTTTAAGAATATGATTATTTTGGGAAATTAATTCTGTGCTTGGAAGAATATAACGTAGAATGTTTGTCGTCAGTCATCACCGTTCCCTTATCAATTATATCAATCGTCATATTATTTACATTTATTTATTTTAGGACAAAAATACCACTTGAGTCTGTACAGCCAATATATAAACACTAGAACATGTCACAAACGGAGAAAAATTATGCTATTCAGTATTCGACGCTAACAGATCTTTTCCAATTTAAGATAGCAATCCGATTATATCAATATTGTTTAAAAGTAAATATGAAATAGTCTACATTTATATAAAAGATTTAAACACAAATTGTGCTGTAATAAATCATGATATATCTCGTATTATTCCGTTGTAATTTATAGCAATACATAAAATATTCAAATGCACTGTTCAGAATTATGACTAAACAACATGATGTAATAAAATAATATTTCTATGATAACATTTGACTAGGTAGTAGTCCTTTTAGTCTTTACAGTCTTTGTAAACGGTTTTTATAATTTTGAGATTTGTTCGGAGAAGGTTTAGTATTATTCAGAGTTATAAATCGTACGTGATATTAATGTCATTTCAGTGTTTTGTAATGTTTCAGATTACGTCGAAAATGACCATTTAATTGAAATTCCTGATCTAACTTCTCATAATGTTCTGTGACAAAACATAAAACACCCCTTTATGCACACCGTGACTTCTAACAGATTTATTTAAACACCGATGGCGTGCATGGGGGAAATATTTTTTTTTATTTGCCCTTGCTTCTACGAACATGAATATATGGACGCTGGTAGGCCAGTCATCCGTGGAAATCCTTGGTTACTTCCTTTTGGTAACCATCCACACAGAACGAAACCTTACAAGGCACCATCAACTATCTCTCTCTTTCTCTCTATCTATCTCTTATTTTTTAAAGGTATTTGTACCATTTTCGAAAAACCCTTTACCGATTAAGACAATGGTCAAGGTACAATACCTTCCGAATATATTTCATAGGCTCGAGCACACGTATCCAATAATTGAAGGAATACATCACCTTTATAATTAACATGCTTAAGTATTCTTTCACTTAAAAAACATATATTGATTCTCATTAAATATTTTTTTTAACGCAACACCCTTTGGTTTTTAGTTAAAATAATAAAAATTAAACTAATAAATCATGTTACTGACTATGAAGAAAAGCATATTATTCTAAATTTAATTGTATTAAACAACTATTTACAGTTATTTCTTGTGCAAAAAAGTATAAATGCATAGTTATCGTTAATTTTAATGTACGGTTACGCTACTGGTTAGGTTTGAATGGGATCGTTATCTTAAAATTGTAGTAATATTTGTCGATTAAAAGTTACCGTTAACAGTACAGTTTTAGTATAGCGTATAATTATAGTATTCCATTATTTATTTACTAATTTAAATACGTATTTAACATAGTATAAAATCATAATCAAATTTAATCAAATCGTATTATCCATAATTAAACCGTGTATAATGAGCAAATACATTTTTTTATACATTTTTTTTTTCGATTTAGTATTCTTATACAATAATCAAAAAAAATATGAAATAAGTTTAATGAAAAAGTATCCTTTTTAGGTATTTTATATTATATAGTACAAATTTCATCGTCTAGAACTAGTCTAAATTCTATAATGAACTTATTGTATATATTATATTTAATAGTTTAAATGAAATAAGGAAGAAATGTTTTTCGATTTTATGAAATACCAACCCAACATTTAAGTGTTGATTCGAATGAAATCGGAATATTATTGATTAAATTAAAATCCATTTTTAAAAAATTGCTTGACTAGTTTGATCATAATAACTTCGATATAATGATAATTGAAAAAATTGTGATTTCTATACTATAAATAAAAATATTAATACAAACATATTATGAATTAATCATTTTCTGAAACAAAACATTTTAATATTAAGCTTTAGTAAATAATTGCTAAACGGTGTTAAGTTTATTCATAGATAACAATTTAAATTTTGAATTGTGTCAAAATGTGTATGTGTTTCAAGGTGATGAGAACGAGTTATTTTAAATTTGAAATTAACACTGTATGCGATGACTGTATATACATAAATTAATGTATAATTAATTTAGAAAAATTATAATAAAAATACAATATACGCGGTATTTGTTAAGCTTCTGGTAAGTGGAACACAAGATATCCGTGGAGTGAATATGGTTACGATAATCGTGTGGTCGACAAGTCACCTCCATAATATTCAATACGTAATAATAAATGGAAAATATAAATCAATAGGATATCGAAACAGATTTGAACAAGACGTATGTGACCGGTAATCATTTTACGATGATAATTTTCGAACGCATTTCTCGTCGTCTTCAGAGTGTGTGAAAATGTATAATTGTTATAACACAATGAGTCCGAGAATGTTATCGAACAGATTAGAAAGGAATTACACAAATTTGTAGGTTGAATGACTAACAATAATGATTCTACGCCGAGAATTCTTAGACGTGAAATGTCTTGTACTGGTGTAACAGTACGTCGGTGCGAAGTAAAGTACCCGAAACTCGAAGGATTTAAAAAGCGTGCAACCGCAATCACGTTGTGTGCTGCAAAAGAACGTAAAAAATCATTCGACAGCGAGTAAAAATCATGAGCTCAAAACGTTATAGTCGTGCGGAAATAATATTATTTATATTATAAAGAGTGAGTTCGGTAAATATTTGGACCAAATCCGTGGTATACGAGCCCCCCCCCCCAAGGGGAGAAGGGTTAGCGAAGAAAAGGATAGCTCTTCGAAACCGTGATCCGTGACGCTAGTGGATTAATCGAAGAAATCGGCACGACGCGTTTTCTTTCCTCGTGCACAACACATATTGTGTCCATTATATTCGTGAAAACGCAGCATGGTGCGTGCGTGTGCTGTGTTTACGCGTGAATGTGTGCGTGGCAGAGGCAATAATATTATCGTCGTGCCGCGACGCGTCGGGGACTCGCCGTCTATGTACATAATAATAATAACACACACGGCGGCGACGGCCGAGAGAGCACATGGCCTGGGTTTTATTATTTCTTATTATTTTTATTCTTTCCCTCTCACTCCCAGTCAATCTCTCTCGCTCTCTTATTCTGTCCTCTTTTACTCCCATCTTCTTCCTCTTCTACGATTATTACTAACGCGTGTGTGCGTGTTGTGTGTACTATGCGCGTAGGTTCGACGGCGGGTATAGTAAAAACGAGACGCGCGCACGCGCAAGAACGCGGCGGCTACGTGCTGCGGGCGAGACGTGAGGGGGTGACGAGAGAGAGCGGTGCTTAAGGCCGACGACGCCACGCCGGGCGGCGGAAAAACGCGACCGAGAAACCGACGAACGCGGAACGGGAGCGAGCGCGCGCACCACACATCGTTGACGGTCGTGGACGGGCGGGTATCGGTGAGTGTTGATCAGCGGGTAGGTGAAAGGACGGGGGAGGGGGAGCAGCAAACGGCGGCAACGGAGAAGAGCGCTACGGTGCAAAGCGGCGGCGTCATCGCGAACTAAACGCGTGTGTGTGTGTGCGTGTGGATTCGTCGGTCGACCGGCAGGGATGAGCGGTGGGGTCCCGCGCGGGTACGTGAACATGCGAGTGTGTGCGCGCGCGCGCGCGCATGGATGACGTGACCATCGCCGCCGCCCCACTCCGCGCCTCTACATCCGACCGTAGTATACGTGACCTCGGCGGTGACGCCGCATACACCCGGACCCGATTTCATTCTCTCACCGATTGCCGTTCACGCAACAACCGTGTTGTTTCACCACATCACACCGCGTCGTTGTCGTCGTCCATTTTGTGAGTGCTTGTGTACTGTTGTCTATGTAAATCGTCGTCGCAGTGTTTTATCGTTTTCACCGCCGCAACTATTTTGTCCGTGCTATTTTTATACACCGATATCGCGTCATCGATAACGAACTCGTTGGTTTTTCGATCACAGTTTAATTTTGTTTTTTTTTTTAAACCTTTCACGCAGTGCTTTGCGCGCGCGTTTACGTTTACTTCAAGTATTTTCCCGCCGTGGGCTTTGCCGTGTTATCGTGTGCGCCTATAAGTCGTATTCCAGTGCTGCTGCTTTCCGGAGATCGCGTGGAATAAACACCGTACACTTACTCAAGAAACACCCGGACGAGAGGAAACACTCGCGGCACCGATTGTTTGCTTCGCCCGCTTTATTCGGTTCGTGATAAAACGTTATTTTTCTGAAACTTCACTACCCGTCAGCATCATGACCGTTACGTTTGGCGTGACGGTGACGACCGAGGGAGGCGGAGCCGTCAACTCTGCCAATACTGCCAATGCCGTCAGCAACAACAATAACAATAACAATAACAACAGCAATAGCAATAGCAACGGCAGGCGCGTGCTCATGGCTAAAACCGATTCGCTGAGCAACGTCAACAACAACAACAACAATAATATTCACAACAACAACAACGGGTCGGCCACGAACGCTTCGATCACGGGCAAAGCGTCCGTGTTGAGCGTGAGGCGCGTGCTGTTCGGCCCTCCGGCCGACCCGGCGGAGACGCGGGCGTGGCTGGATCGTCAACTGTGCGCGGCCACCGCGGCCGATTCGCAGTCGTGGAACTTTGATTTCGTTAACGAGCGTCCATTGCGCGACAGCCCGGCTGACCGTTATGCGTGGGAACGCGTTTGTCCACCGCAGCGACGTGACGAACTGTCTTCCGCTGCGAACTCGACGACAGCTCAACAACAAGATTGCCGCAGGACCACCGGCAAGCCCCGGCAGTCTAAAGTCACAGGTAAGCGATATTTTTAATTATTTATTTTTTCTCTCGCTTTCTCCAATACCCGGGCCGGTTTCATCGTTCTCTTTATGTCCGTGGGTGGATTCATTTTTAACCAGCATTTATGCGCCTGTAGTCGAGCTCCCCCATCCGAGAACACAATGGGCACCTGCGTTGTGTATTAGGGTGCAGTGAACCCTTGCCGGGGGAAGGGTGCTGCTGCCACTGTGGGAAAAACGTTATAAAATGTTGGATAATGTACGAAATGTAAAATAGAAAGGGGACAGCAGCGGCTTAATTTTTATCTCCTTTTTTTTTTTTTTTAATTTTTACTACTTTAAACCCTTTTCGAAAAACTTGACGCACGTCGCGTACGACCCGCAACAAATTTTTAATTTATGTTTGCCGTCGCTTTTTGGACGCCCACCGATTGGTTTCAGTCGATAAAATCTGTGATTTTCATCCCTTTTCATGTTTAACGATGTGACGTCCACAATAGGGTCTACCGTTAGTTTCATTACTGATTTAAAAATAAAATATAAATATTATGCATGTGTATTGTGTACACGAAATTATGACTACGGTGGCAGTGACGATGCGATGATGTACGGTTATAAAATGGCGCGAAAACAATTTTAGTGTAGAAAGACCTTGAAATTTTTTTTTTAGGAACCGCGCATATTTTTTTTATAGGTTATGTAAATTTATTATTATTAATATTGTGTTTGTTCGATTGTGTGTATACGAGGACATAATATTATTATTTTTTTTCTACCCGAGAGAGGAGTGTCACTATATACTACAAGGATCTGCCCATAATAATAAGCTCGCGTTGCATATGTGCACACGTGTTCGGGAGACCGGTTTTTTCGTCCTACACATATACGTCAAATACACTCAAAACATACTCACACAATCGTATAATATTGTGTATATCTGTATATGACGTTCACCATACACTTGGTGGGGAACATAACGACTCTCGGACACGAAGTAAATTGATGATTAAAAAAATATATATAATACATAGTATATATGTGTATGCGTATAAATGAAAAAAGTGCATTGCTCAATGGGCGTGGTCCAGCGTGTATTATATTATATTATCATTAGTAAGAGTTGTTATCTTTTAATATATATATTATTTTTTTTATTATTCCGTCGTTTCTCTCCTGTTTTACGCGAGAGCGTAGGAGGTCGCTGCCCTCGGCCTGTGTGTTGTTCAATACTTAAGTAAAATTAGATTACCCCTTCCCCGTCAAGCGACTAATATAACGTTGTTGTGCACCGAGGTCGTGTTTACTAATGTTCGTAATTTGTTTTTTCTCGTTTAGATTTCATGGTTAAAACTAAGAAGAGACCATTAAGCATCACTGGATCATTGCGCTCCAATAAAATCGCGGACGAAGAATTGGGTGCATCTGCGAATAAGAGAAGTCGCCGATCGATGGCGACGATGGCTATCTAATCGAAAGATGCACAGAGTAAATATATCATAAAATAAGAATAAAATTCAAGTGCCCAAAAGTTTTTCTCATTTTCGACTCAAAATTTCGAGATCTCCCAAGTAGATAGTCTTATAACTACTATATATATATTGTCTTCTACAGGATATTCTTCTTGAATATGCTTTAATATAACATTATTTTATGTGTGTATAATTTTTTTTTTTCCAAACCCATCGTTATTGTACAGATGTTTTTAAATTTTAAAAATTTTAAAAAATATGTATTTTTTTAAACAATTAATATTTATACTGTTTTGTTTTTGATCTCCTTCACGAATATTGTTCGATTTTATTCCGCCGCCTATGCGCTGACCAATTTTGTTATTTTATTTGTCAATACAAATTTAACGTAAAAAATCTATTAGAAAGTTTAATTTGATAAAAATTAAACTTCTATCTAATCATAATATTGTTAAGCATAGCTTAATGCCTGTACGTTTAGTATTAGCTCTAGATTTTAATGTTAACGTGCAATTATACATTTAACTTTTTAATTTTAGCTTGTTGAAAAATTTATAAAAGGATAGGTAAGAAAGCATCACTAAAAATTAAATTTAAAATTAAATTATTACGTCAGAAAGATTTTTTTTTTAATTCGGTTTTTTTTTTTATTTAAATGATTTTTTTTCACAATTTAATATTTCAATTTTCGAGAAGATCTCAATTTTAATAATAAAAATCCAAAGATTCATTGGTCTCTTATCTAATTTTACAAGTTTCCAAAGAAATATCTGTCAAAATTCAATTCGTTAATCAAAATTTAACCCAAGGTGGTGTATTTACATCGGATTATTATATAGTCTGTATTGTTTAAGGAGACTGGTTCGGCGGGTGTGGGAGAACAGGGGGAGGGTATCAGTAGGTCCGCTTTTTGTTATGCATCACCTTAAACTTATTTAATTTTCCGTCAAAAATATATTTCAAGTTTATGCGCATCACAGAGTAATAATTAAAAATAATTTATAAACAGAATTTTTTCCAATATGGGACTGAAACGATCTCATTGTTTTAACTATTTTTTTACACAAGGTTATTTTGAACAAAAATTTTCTCTTCTTTGTTGTAAAAATATCTTGTATAGACTAATTGTTTTTCTTGTTAATAAAAAAAAAAAAAAGTAAAAAAAGAAAAATAATAGCTTAAAAATTGTTCTCTGCTTGCTATGCAGTTTTCGTTCTTTATTGTTAAAATTGTTTCTCTACATTCAACCTGTGATGTATTATTTCTGATCTCAACAGGATGGATGGAAAAATCAATGTCTCATAGGTTTGAATGAATCCATTTTGTATAATATATATTATATTTATATAATGTGTTGAAGAGAAATGTTTTTTTTTTCAATTTTGACCGAATAACAATTTTTTATATATAAAATCGGTCGTTTTAATAAAATTTATATTATAAAAGTTGTATATACAGTTTATATAGACCGTGTTGTTTTTTTTTGTATTTGACAGTGTTTTTTTTTTTTTTCATTAGACATAGATAGACATTAGACGATACTTTTAAATGTAGAACCTATTTGTCTTAAGTTTTAGAAATGATATAATTATATTACATATATGTATAAATATATATTGATTTATGTAAAAAAAAAATAATACATTTATATATATTGTAAGAAATTGAAATACTTATTTTAGTTTAAAAATATATAATATTTAATTATTTAATTTTTGTGTTGAGTAATTGTAAACATAGCTTACGGCCAAAACCAAGTTTATTTTCATTAAAATATCGCGCCGATTCGTCATTAACATGGTTGTTTTCCTTTGTTTCTATTGCCATTTGGTATTTGTTGGTTTTGAATCCGAGCGTGTTAAACCACTAAAAAGTAACTTTAGTACCTACCTATTATTTACCACCGGTTAGTATTGCTAGTGCGTTAAATCCTATTTTTTCTTCCTCGATTATATTCGTTCGAGGTACCATTGTCGTCATCGCACTCCACGGTACATACGGATAATAAAACACATTAAGCGTCGAGTGCTGCACGTTCTATCTGCGTATACACACCGGGTTCAAGCCATTTTTTTTTTTTTTTGTTCCAAACCATTGCGGTATGAACACAATACTCCACTACATAAGTATGGTGTTTGACGAGGTAGTTTTTTCAGACATATTGTATATGCGCGCACGTGCGACCAAGAAACGATGTCGGACGTGTCCGGGTGAAATGTTGTTAAACTCTTCGTCGTCATTGATTGACGATCGAAACGTACCTAGTCAATTTATTATAATAAAAACACGTCGCGCGTGGGTGTTGATTATGAGAGTTTACGACGACCAACATCGCGCGTGGTCGTCCGTACATAATGAATTCATTTTATTTCCTCCGCAGCAACCAATCAACGCGCGGGGAAAGAGATTGACGTTCGATAATTTAAATAAAATGATTACTATTAATATTATACTGCTCGCACCGAGTTCCGAGCATCATTTATACACGTAACGTCGTCGTCATTGTGCGTAGGTATGGATAAGAATATTATAGTATTATTATATTCCATTACAGCAGCTGGGTATTATGTGTTTCGTTTTATTTTCAGATATGCAACGATCGCGTGTTTATGAAATGTACGTATAAAATAACGCACTAACGTGTGAATTAGAAAAAAATTTATAATACAGCGGAACTTTGGACCAATTTCATACTCAACGACCCTTTATACATTATGCCACGGTGACGCATGTTATAATGTTCTTGTTTGGATGTGAGTTTCGTGGTGCATTTTGATACGTGTTCCAGAAATGTTTAGATATATTTCGCTATGTAATTCGTGCTCCACTTTTCTTTTAAACCTTGATTTACTCGTACTTCAGGAACGACAAAACTGTGTGAACAAATTTGGTTCATCGAAAAAAAATACGTTGTTTAATATTTGTCGACAATTGTGTTGACACGGATTACAATTTCTGTACAGTAGAAAATCCCTTCGGTCTTTTCGTCTCATTCACTGTTAATATTTTATCGCGATCAATGCACATCGCGAAGAAGAGAGATTTTTTGAGTTCTTTTTCTGTAATAGATTCAGTTTTCAACATCCAATCGATAATTCCAACGAGTTTACTAGGTAAATAATTTTGCACAAAATCGAATTACACGGTCTTATTAATTATGGTTATTTATGGCAATATAGACGCAAATGTTAGTTGGACTATTATTATGCGAACGATTGAGTAACGAATATAGTCATTATATTTTGTCCGTTACTGTCTATCGTTTACGGTTATATTGTACGAGAAATAAAAGTATAGTTTATGATCATCTGTTTATTCACAGGAAACGGTTACACCATATGTCATCAAGTTGGTATTTTTTACTATATTAATGTATCAATTGATTTGGAACTCGTTGCCAAACACCGTCTTTTAAGTATCTAAACGTAGTATTCCTTCGCATTACTTTAGACAATTAATTGATTGTTTATTCAATGAAGCACTATAGCAATATTGTTAAAAATTAGTCCGTACGTAGGTGATCTTCGTAAATTGAAATAATTAAGTGTGTTAGCATATTGTGATTGGAAATAATTCATAGGTAGATATCTACAAAACTAATACTCGTATTATACGAGTACCTATATCGAAATATTAGACGGACATTTTTCTCTTAGGTAACATTTCTGACGTTGTTTCATTATTTTTTTCAGTTCTCCTATGTCAATTCTGTAAGACTATTCAAGTGTTTTTTTTTTTTTTTATATATAGCCAGTGTACTTACTCGCGTTGTAATGTTCTTTTGAATGATAATAATTGTGGGCGACGCGTTAATTTTTCAATATTTTCATAATGCGACGTCATATAATAACATTCTTACTCGACGAACAAATAAAATATTAAAAAAAAAAATAGTTTAAAAAAAGTACTGGACAACTGCTTCAATATTGTCCTGCCTAATTGTATGCATTTGTTTTTTACTCAAAAGTATTTTTCTTGAATGATTTTCCCGACCTATTATATTTTCAACGGAGTGTGATGATTGCCAACAAAAGGTAAAAAATATCGGATGATCTGAACAGACGACGATATTTTTGAATAGTAAACACTGTCTATGAATAGTCATCAATAGGCGCAACGTTAAACGAATAATACGTGGTGTTTTTCGAGTAAAATTGTTATGCATACAGTGAACAGATTTAACAATACGTATCTCACGTAGAAAAAAATGAGTTGAGGTTGGTCGCTGTACAACATGACATGCTTATATTCATAGAGGTTAGGTCGTTTTTAATCCGAAACTCTGGGAACTTAAGCATATATCAAAACTACATTTTAATTGCGATATCGTACTATTATTCGTTCAAAAAGTAAATATAAATACATTTTCAACTCTCGAAGTAGGTTTTTTATTCTAGTTGAAACTAAGTCTCAGATGTAGTTCTAATAATAGTTCTTAAGCCTCCTCTAATAATTGTATTTTAAACATTTTTCAAATGCTAAATATATAAACGTAGTGATATATGGCTTGGTTATAAATCAGCTGTAGTCCTCTTCGATCTAATAATATAATCAACACCCTGCCAAGTTCTATCTTACAGTATTGCCTACGGGTTATGACGAATTATTTTAGAAGCTGTTAAAGTCTTCGCTATATAGCGAAGAGGTCGATTTTAACCACATAAGTCACTTTAGTAGTTTATATGTTTTTTTTAAATTTATAAATAATTTAGCGATTATATTTTAAACTTGACATTTTACAATACATGTTAGCTTACAACTAATACGGTGAACATTTCTTAAATGTTAATACTAATGAATTGCTTAGATCCCCCCCCCCCCCTGATCTAAAACATTATATCATTCACAGCGTTCCATATATTCTATACTCCCATACAATTACTAGATAATAAATTATAAATAGGTGTATATATTCTGAGGTGCTATTAGTAAAAAATATCTTCCACAAACTATTCAAATGTATAAAACTGTAAATTACTTACCTATTTTTATAAATAACAGATTGTAAATATATTTAATATGAGTTAGTTTTGTTTGTAGATCACTGTTTAACACCTAGTGGTATCAACTAAATTCCAAAGCCAATTTTTCGACTGTTGCGTATGATTATTTTTAAAACACAGTTAAACGTTTCAGTAGACTTCAGAGAATGTTAAAGGGTATGCTTTATGAGCACTGTGACAGGTAGGGGGTTTCAGAACCCTTGTGCCTCCCTCCCCCACGTTAAGCCTTGAATACAGATTCAAATGTTTATTACTTAAATAATTGTTTTTAAGAGAATTGAATTGTTAATTTATCTTCGTACAATACTACCCTAACGTTCATAATGGTTTTTTATTTTACGTGTTTGCGTAATGATTCGGCCAGTAGTGTAACTACGGTCTTAATTGTAGCACACAGCTGCAAGCATGGAGCAAGACAAAATATTTCCACAAAGAGGGTTGTGCTGTTAAAAAGAAATGGCACCCTGGGGCAGTTTCTTTTCGGTTCCCCGACCTGTGTTCGTGCTTTTAGGATTTGTTATGATAATATTTATAGAAAACAAATTTGTCTTTTATTTTATTGTTAGAAATTGTTATTAGAACAGTTCGTTCGGTTAAAAACTACACTATTACGCTTACCATGTACATTTATAATATTACACGAATATACTGAGAAATAAGTATTTAACCAATAAACTTTGAAAAATACCCTGTACGGGTGTTGCGTTTTGTGGTACTCATTGCGATTTTTTATTTCAAATCACGTACCTACATATCCGTGCTTCTTAAAATAGCATACGATTAATTATGTATGTATATATTTCCCACTGATTGTTGGTTTATCGGCGGTTGTACTCTTGCGATTTCTCGGTCTATAGAATTGTACTAGACACCGACTCATGTGCGTCGTCTACGAAAGAACACGTTTCCGCTAAAACGTATAAAAGTCCATGCGATTGCCGTCGGATGAAACTGATAGCCTCTCTTTCGTCTCTAAGGTTGTAAGACAGGCATGTCAAACACGCGGCCCGCGGGCCGCATGTGGCCCGTGGCTCATTTTTTTGTGGCCCGCGGCTACCAATATTAATGGACAAAAAAAATATATTTATGTCGTGTAACGACTATTTTAGATTCTTAGAGAGTGGTTTATTTGGTATACATTATTATACTGTCTTATCTTCTGATAAATCATAATCGAATAAGGATTATTGATGGTTTTATATAAATTTATACCTATATAGATATATAGAAAAATTTGTACAAAATATTTATTTTTTCGCTAAATTTGTATGTGCGGCCCAAATAGTAAACTTTTCAATATATTTGGCCCATCTGATACTTTGAGTTTGACATGCCTGTTGTAAGATATGTTCAGGGTGAATTACGCCGTGGACCACGAAAGATTATCCAATATCGAATAATATGGACTCCGAATTAAATGTGTACTCGAATCGTAATCAAATTGTAATCTAAACTTTTTATTTGACGAATTGTAATTTAATGTTATCATTAAATGAAAACATAATAATATTAATATAATATTAAAATAAATAATATTTATTTATATAATAATAAATTTTATTATTACATTTTATTTAACCTTGTATTTAATATAAATACATATCGTCATATTTTAAAATTATCAGGGGTTTAACGTATGAAGTAAACGGTATTTGTTTTTTTCGATTTGAAATGATTTTTCTTCACTTCTGTTTTTTTTTTTTTTTTTTTTAATTCATTTTACCATGGAAGTTAAAATTTTCTTGCTCGCTGAAGTTCAAAAGGATATCAACTACTTCCATACATCTATTTATAATATAGTCTTGACATTGTTAGTTAAATTAATATTATCTATCATCTTTAACCAACGTTCAATATACCGCCTATGCCTTTACTTTTAGTACTTGCCTACGTACAAATTTTCGGGAGAATGAGCACAGTTAATCGTAAAGACGGACAATTGAAAAACGGTTAATCGAGGTTCTACTGTATTATAATGAATAAATGACATACTCTAATAATATTCTATAGTTGAAGTATTTTATAGACATAAACAGTTTTTTAAATAAATGTCTGTATGATATTTGATTCAAATTATTTTTCTAGCAGTAAATGAGGACCGATGACGCGCGGCCCGGTGTTGCGGTCGCACCCTTCACACGCCCTCTTCAGTCTGCTTCACTGGGTTTGTTTATTATTGATAGATCGACATTGTTGATCATGCTTGATGAAGAAAATTTATAAAAACATAAAAATTATAAAACGTATTGGATAGAACTCGAGAAATTGATTAAAAGTTTATAGTACTTTTCATTATGTTCATATGCGCACAAATCAAACATAAACCGCAATACTTTGGAAAGGTATAATCTTACAAAGTTCTGATATAGTTTTAAGGAACATCTGATTATGAACGGATTACAATAAACCAACGTAAGTTGTGACTAACGAGTATAATATTTTATTCGACACATATATTCTTGCCCGTATATTTCGGTAATTCGAACCGTATACCAGGAACATTTTTGCAAACGCGAAATGAACCAGTGTCGCAATTCTTCCGGATTATACTCGTACGAAGAGATGTTTCGAAATCGAGTCCTTGCGCGCGTATACAACGTCAAATCTTATCGCGTGTCCGTCAAAATACAATACATGCGTATGATATCTGAAACCAACGAAAACGATATCGTCAGTGTGTTGTATTGCGATACTAGACGACAGGGTACGTGTTTATACGACGTGTGTGTGTGTGTGTGTGTGTGAATACTGTGCGAATGGAAAAAAAAGAACTTCAACGAACGGTCATGAAATATATACACATTGCTACAGTTGCAGACTGTGACCAAATTACAAATATCGTGTTACAGCGTGTATAATACGTATATAAGTCATCCGTTATTCGGATATGCACACACACACACGCACGCACATATATATATATATATACATGCGTGAATAATACGTGATGTCGTAGGCACGTATGTACTATTCTACTTTAAAACTGTTTTGAAATGAAATTGCAGTCGTATACGAGCTATATACGTACACCTCCTGTATTATATGTATATAATCGACTGCCTCCTTTGGTCCACATGTTTCGAAAGGGTGTTTCGCGGCTTGCACGTCTTATAACCGTATATTTATATATGTGTGTGTGTGTGTGTGTGTGGAGGGGGGGTTTGGTGCTATGTACGCTTATGTGTAGACTTATTATATAAGGGGGTGTGTGACCCGTGACAGGAGAACGACGAGCGAGAGGTGTTCGGTCGTGTCTCGGGTCGCAAATATTAAATATCATTAGTATAATAATGTACACCTTTTCTAAATAAACACTTACACTATATACGACGTTACGGAGCGTTACTATGTAAAGTGAATAATACAAGAAAAGAAGAAAACACGGTAAGACCTTTCCCCTATTATACGTAATAGCGCAGCTCTATAAATACAATATTTATATATGTATACGAACATCCGCCGTTATAAAAGGGTTAGTCACTCGGCGGTGGTACGTACTATGAACACATATTTATTTATTATAATATATGTCATATTGCGTACACGTACACACACACATACACATGGGACATCGTCGTTGTGCGCCTACCCACCGTCGTTATATTATAATATATTTAATATTATGTAATGTTTTATGTGTTCTCTATATAATATGTATACCGGGTTAAGGGTCGCTTTTTACGTATGCGTCGTTGTCGTCGGTATATATATCTACATACATGGGTGCACGTATTATACATTATAAATGTACTTACACGACCGACGACGGCGTAATAGTCCCTCGCGGTGTGTGTTTTGTATTTGCGTGAAGTTATTTTCTTGTGCCGAAGAAATCGGAAGCCGAAAAAACAAGGGTGCGCCGGTGTGCGATGGATATTATAGTGGTGCGCGCACGGGTGGCGGGGGGTTACTTTATTTCGGTTCCGCGATAAAACTGGAAGAAACCGATAATATCCCGTGTAATACGTGTACGACTATTACACCCCGACCGTATAATGTAATATATGTACACGCATGCACGACGTCGAATACATAAATAAAAAAATAAAAAAACCAACAAAAAACACGCGTATATACGTATAGAAAATAATGTCCGACGGGCGACGACGAGCTGCACTATATAACGTCGTATATAAAAGCGTGTGTGCACGACAGTGGCGTCGACCGTCGGTGGCACACCGGTTATCTTATTAAATTATATTACACGCGCACGTATAATGTAATGGGTGCGGGACTTGCCCTCGGGCCGTCGTCGATAAGAACGAGCCATTTGTCACGTATTTATCTTCGGGTGCAGCGCGCGCGTATATTCATCTATATACACATCGTACCTATATCAACTGCGTACGTCGTATTATAAGAAATCAATCGGTTTCCAACTTGATCAAGATAACGCGTGCGGAGTATAATGTACATTATCAGGACTGACCGTCGCCGCCACTGACACTGAAGCCTTCCCGCTGAGAAACACATACATTATACGCACTACGCACACGCGCACGCACGCACGATCGTGTCCTCGGCTAAACGGTCGAAAGCAATGAAGGGCGTTATATTTTCAAAAAAATAACGTACGCATATGTATTTATTTGGACGGCGGGGCTGTTGCGGAGGACGCAGGACTATTAGCGCAATGTTCCGTGACCTCCACCCGCAGGATCGCTCGATAGCATATAATAATAATAATAATATAATGTATATGTTACGCACATCTGACCGTTCGGAGATTACGTGGCAACAAAAAAAAAAAAAATTAAAACCGTTTGCGACACGTGCAACCCTCCCAAGTAGACGCTGCAGCCGAAGGATGAGAGATGTATACAACCCAATATTATGTACATCGGTGTTGTGCATACGACTAATCGGCGCGGCTGTTCCTGCGGTGACGGCGGCGGGGGTGACAACAACAAGGATCCCTGATTTTGGCGCCTTTCTTTCGTTTCGGGTTAAGCCTCCAACGAAGCATTGCGTATACGACCACCATAACCGATGCCATATTATATTATATATACCCGGGTTAGTGTCCTATTTCACATGTATGTACATTATATAGAGTCCGTGTTGTGTACCCCAAAACACAAAATGCTGATTAAAAACCATTTTACAACGACCTATGTGGCACACATACACATACACTATTCACCCACTCACACATTTCAATCAACCACCCACGGTTGTAACACGTGTGCGTGAAAATGTGTTTTTGTTTAGAATGTGCATGCGCTTTATTCGTTGCACCCCCGAGCTCAATCGGATACCATTGGTTTGCATCGGTTGCCATCAAAGACGAATAGAGATAAGATAGTGCATTCCAACTACTGGGGGTGTGCAATTGTAAGGATTTTTCGGTTTTATCTTTTCTCGAATAAATCACATGGACGCGAAAATATCGAATATCAAAAGCCTTCCTACACGTCAGATGGTCAAGGTCAAAAGACAAAATAAATACAATACGAATACAAACGTTTGGACGACCAAACTATGTGTACATAATTTAGTAAATTTGTATATTGTATATTTTATCATAAAAAAATTCGTTCTACGTGCGAACAAAAATAAAAATACCAATTGTGTGCTTAATCAACCTCATAAAAATAAGTGAAATTTTCTTTAATTGGTTTTCCCATATGAATTGTTTCATGTACTCATACAAATCTTCACGATTGCATTGCAGTATGTCTACAAGTTTATGAACAATAAAACAGACCATAAAAGTCGCACATATCTATGTTTCGATAGTAATAATCTGTGTGAATTTCTTAGTGCTAATTGTAAGTAATGTAGTGCGAATTATCATGTAACGAGTAGAAAACATAAACTGTTTACATCGCAATCTAAGTAGATACACGTCAAACAACGTAATAATTTTTTAATTACTATTCTTAATAATACTGTATTTTGCATAATATTTACTTACCTGTACAGTATATTCTGTGTGAAAATTATCCGTTTTAACGTAGAAGGGAAATAGATAAATTTACGTGGGGTGCGTATGGAACATAATGATTACAACAAAATATGTAAAATTAGTCAGTTAATTTTACTTAAAATCTCTCCGAACGTGTTCGTATACGAACAGCGGAGAGATTCTACGATTTACCAATTTATACGTATTATAATACGTATAATCGGTAAATCGTAATTATAAAACATAATTGTGTTATGCCGTTGTGTACGACTAATGTACATTTGCATGGCGTGTAGAACGGGCGCAACGGTAAGCTTTCCCGATTCTGCTCTATTACTACTACGTATTACGTAAACTTTGTCCGGTCCGTAATAATTTCGTTTGTACACCGTATTATTATCGAGATACTAACAAAATAGTATAGAAGAATATCGTAATAGATTACGCAGACCGAAGAGCAGACATCATCTGTACTTCAAAACGTGTGGTCCCTCGTGGTATTGTAAACATCAGATTTTTAATAAATAAAAACAATAATTTGATTTTTTTTTTATTTCAGTAGTATTTTACTATGGTATCCCGACAACACCCGTATCAAGTGACGCAGCACTAATCAAGCAATAAATAATAATATAATATATATTTATGATACTACTAGTATAATGCTGCGGTACGATGTACAATTAATATTTATAATTGACGATGTTACAAGATCCCGCCGGCATACGGGTTATAAATGGTACCGCACGATGTGCGCGAAGTATTATTATTTCTTATTATCGGACACGCCGAATCGTCTGGTCGAGACGAAATAATAAGTTTTTAATATCGCACGGAGTGCGCGTGCGATAAGATACAATAATAGTATTCGTAGTATTCGTACTCGTTAAGAGAACTTCGAAGTTTGACTGAGTTGCCTGGGATAACACACGTCGTATAATTATTACACAAAATAGAAGATAGGAGACGTGGCACGTTTAAACCGACATTGGCCTAATTATAAGACGAAAATATACCCGACGTCGTGTCGATAAGGCGGGCAACAAAAATACGTATGTGTTGCCAAGTAAGTTTTCTACAGATAAAATACAAAAATACACGACAAAAATTAAATAAAAATACTTCGTCCCAGACACGTGTGTAGCTATTACATAACGTATACCTGCACGTGGCATTTTACGTTTTATAAATATAATTATGATAAATATTCCGATAGATTAAAAACTGTTTTATTGCAAAGCGTCACATTTCTCATGTATTATCAAAATATTAGAAAGTACATATTAACGACCCTAACTTACGACGTACCAATGCTATAAGCATTTCTGTAATAACTGCACTAGTGATCGCGGTGTACATCGACATCTAACTATTCAGTATTAGATTCATCGGGAGTGCAAACGGGATCTCGAGGCTTTAAGGTTCTAGACGCCTAAAAAGAAAAATACTAATACCAGTTTACTAAGCGCATTTAATGGAAAGTTAAAATTACCGATTTCCGTATAAGAATTAAAAAAATTTAGCATTTGTCCGTGTTTTTGTTGTGCAGTAAATGTTTGTAAACACTGTTCATTATCGTAACGTCATTTGAAACATCGATTGCGTATCGCCACTTGTTTATGGAAATATTAAATAGACATTAAACAGACATTGATAAAAGCGGCGGAAAGTAAATACACAAGTGCACTATAAATTTAAAATACGATTGGCTTACGAATGATACACATAAGTTATTATTGATAAATATTTTTTTCTATGCATCCAACCGACCTACAATATTTTTCTCATCCCGGTTCTTCTTTTGAACTCATACGGTGCATCAAACGCGTTGGCATGTCTGTGGCACACAAGAACTTGTTCAATAGTTTCAAATTATGTTGTCCCCTCAAAGACGGGAATAACACAATTTTCTCCTCATATTATATAACTAATGACGTGGAAGATTTCAACCACCTTCTACCGGTTAATTTGGTCTATGCTCGCGTCCATGCCCGCTGTACGTTTTCGTGTTCCATAAATTGATCGCTGTATATATATATATATATATATAGTACAGATAGGTTTCGATTTTCAATAAGCCGTTTGTTTGGCTCGTGCAACCGGTAAACCGCGCGTATTTACATATAAATATATACACATATTCACGTTCACATGATAATGTACACAGAGAAAGAAGTTCCCGTTTATCCGTTGTATGTGTTTTTTTTTCACAACACGTCGTCGGGTATTTCACAAGTGCGCGCGAGCACGGCGGATAATAAAAATTTAAAAAAAAAAACCACGGCGCAGCTGAACGATATTACTATACACCTATATATTATTTTCCTGCCGCGTACCAATATACGTGTTATTACTATATAATATTATATTTTTTATACCGATCGTATATATATATATATATATATATATGGGAGTAGTGTGTGTTTGCGTGCGTGCCGTGTATGCGTACAAAGATGCGCACGACATGTTTGTATTTAAATTGATGTGTTTAAAAAGAAAAATAAACCAGTTGTGCGCTGCCTCTGCTCCGGTGGACCGGACCTAACCAAGGTCCCCCTTTTGATTTTAATACTTTGTCAAAACCATATACATGTGTGCGCGCGTAAATGTGTGTGTGTGTGTTGATTACAATATATCCAAGGAGTATTTTTGCTCCCCGTGTGCGTGAGTATGTACCATTTCTTGTCCACATCCTCTTAATTCGTCGACTGCTACTACAATTACTACTATTACTACTACTACTACTACTACTACTACTACTACTACTACTACTACTACTACTACTACTACTACTACTACTACTACAATTACTACTACTACTACTATACTACACTATACACATACACACACACACACTTACGCACGATCGTGTACAATAGAATCGGTTGATCTCACTAGGTCGTGTCGGCTACCGGTTTTTAAGTTTCCTGTCCGGAGATTTATGACGAGGGGTACTCGAACAATGATATCGTATTATTATTATCCGTGCGCGTAAGACGTTGCTGCTGTACACCGCGCACGCTTGTTTGAAGCAATAATAATAATAATATTAATAATAATAGTAACGTCGGAAGATTTAATACCGATCGGTAACGTCAACGCGGGGCGACCGACGGCTTAAAAAACTCACTACGCGGGTAGTGGTCGAAAAGTGTTTTGCTTCCTTTCGACGTCGTCGTAAATAGTTATGATTGTAATAATAATAAATCGTTCGCCGGCAGCGGGATTATGAGATACAAATCCACGACGGCGACTCGCGGGCAGACGTGTGTAACAATACCGCCGCAACGATACGTTTTTCATATTTATGTAGCCATAAATACGTGTCTTTCTACCCGACTTACGATTTCGTTGCAGGTAGAAACGGGCACCGCGCTTGTGGTATAAACCTACCCGCAAGCGAACGTAAGCCAGCGACGACGATTATCTACAAGGACAGGGCTGGTGGAAACAGTTTTTTTTTTTTTCATCTGGCGATCGGCGATACACCACGATCAGCTTATTATGGGAGGAGGGCGAGACACTTTTAAAAATTTTTTTATTCGGTTCAGTCAAGCAAACGAACGAATGATTCTTAGCTACAAACATTAAGTGTTTTGCCATCGTCGTGTCCCATTTAGACCGTGCGAGTTCCATTTTTAATCGATGTACATCTGTAATACCAAACAGTACCTTTAGTAAAAATCATTTCCAAATATTGATTTTCGTCGAATCAACGATCAACTCTGATCATGTATCATTATTTATTAGCACTGCCAACAAACATGCGGTGAAATATAGTTGAATGTTTAGATCAAGTACCGCGGATACGAAGTGGTGATCCAATTCGGCTACAAGCAAAACCGGACGAGATTACACAGCTCGGCATACGGACCTGTGGTCACGGTCCATGCACGGGACACGGAGACAGTGGAACAGCAATGTCCTACAACAAATGTCTTTGGACGAGCGGTTAAACCAAAAGTAAACGTTTTAAACATTTATCTAGAGAAACTTTTCCGCGGCGAGCTCGGAGAAAACAAGAGAGATTAACCCTCATCCGCCGATGACGGTGCAAGGTGAGACTGCAGCGGGCGGATGGGTTTCACGGCGCAGCAATAGATCACCGATCGAATATGCAGCAAGCGCTTTCGAGCGCACACGGCACTCATTTGTACAATAGCACTAACAGTGAACGGCGATGGACGACCTTCCGATGGTTAATTAAAAATAATAATAACACCGATAATGGTCCGATGAATAATACAAATCACACTGCGCGCGGGTCTTGCACGCGGCGCATCCGGGATTTGTGCATCGACGCGGTGCATCGCCGGCGTACCCATCGCGCGTACAACAATAATAATATACAAACAACGAAAACAATAATAAACAATAAATTATAATTATAATTACTATCAGTAGGTACTGCGTCCCCTGTTCGTAATACAACGCACCATGTTATTATTACTGTACTGTAATAATAGTAATAATAATAATAATAATATGATAATATTATTACGCTCTCCTCTCCGTCGCCGCGTCACTCTTTCGACATCGCAGTGCAACGGGGGACGCGAGACGTGCACCGGTCGTATGACACGAAGTCGTTATTCGTTGCCGCGTTTCGTCAACTGACCCCGACCGTTTCCGCGCAGGATGCGCATAATGTGCATAAAGCGCGCGAGCATCGTGCCCATCGTCGAATGCACGGTCGTCGGTGACGGTTACTAGATATTTGTTCCTTCTGGCTGTTATTCTTTTTTCTTCTGTTCGCGGCGCAGCTGCATCTCGTGTATTTTGACAATCCGTAATACGTACCTCGTAATATAACTATAACTCGCACAAATGCAACGATGCAGCGCGCCCCGAGTGCGTGCAGCGTAATTTATTCCGACGGCGATTTACTCGTTATTTATTATTATTATTATTATTATTATTATTATTATTATTGTAACTATAAGTGTTATTGTTATACATTTATTATTTTTTAAGAAACCCGAACTGTTACAGCCGCCGCGGGACATAAACCCAATTGGCTACCCCGATAATAATCGTTTGAATAATTATTCGTCGAACCGTGTTCAGAATCGTATTGTACCCGCATCGACACATATACACATTAATAATGAAAATAAAACGAAACAGTGATTATACACAGTGTTAATTTTTACCGAATGTTCTAACTGAGAAACGTGCATACAGGCTTAAACAATTCTTACAAGTATTGTTCAATCGTGAACTTGCATACTATACATATATAAATATGTATACAATGCGTTAACGTTTGTGTATGGAAAGGGTGTACAATTATATTGTAACTGTTTAAAAAGGTTCGGCTTAAGTATACGGTGAAGGATGTAGTAATAATAATCGTTTTTGCCCTTGCACCCGTGTACCTTTATGCTTTTCATTGCTTTTTATAAGGTTTGGCACGTTTCGCGTAGGAGGATGTACGTGCTGTATAATGAGTGTTACGTGAACATGACTACACGTACAGGATTACGAGGAAAGTAATTGTACACGGACAGGCGAGACCCGAAAAATCCGCCGGGGTTATTCGAGGGTCACCATGGTATCGTATTCTTGCAGCGCGGCGTACTTATTATGCGTTATACGCGTCGCAGCGTTTCTGTTCCCATACGGTCTCCGAGTCGCACATTTCCTCCGAAAAAAAAGGATAATGTCCATACGGATACACTTTTCTCCAACAATTCGATACATTCCCGAGTACGTGAACATCGTACTATGTTTCGAATCGACGATGCTCCGGCATATAATTAGGGTTTGACTGACGACCCGAAACGACTGCACGAGCCCACTACAAATAACGGACATCGTACGCACACATTATACACCCGTTTGGGGGTGACTGCGGAACGAGCGCATCGTACACATTTAAATACGTTGTCCATACCGAAACTGGTTTACGTCGTGCACGTATGTACGTTTTGGTTTTTCATACTTTAATCTTGGGATTCGGAGAACCTATACTTTGTCTTTAAAATTATACGCCCCAATTGGTTTTTAGAAACACACATCGGGTACAAATTAAAAATTGTTCACGCCAAAACGTTTAATACACAACACAATTTCGGCGGAGCCGTGAAACGAACGAACGTATCGAAAAATTACACGTCGCGTTCAGAATATTACATAATTTTTTGAAATATTATGACAAGGTCCGAAAATGATCGCGGCCTGTACGGGTACACGGCAGTGAGATCATACAATCGAGCGTAATAGGTACACGTAGTGTTTTCGAAACCCGGGTGGAATACAATAATTCTCAAATCGAACACAATGCACAGGAACATTGTACACAACCGCAATTCAATTTACCGAGACTTCAAAAACGAATAGGCAGGATTGTTTATTAACACTTAAGGGGAAGACTTATTATTAAAAAAACTTCGGCCTTGCGGGTGATCCCCGAAACTCAAATGATTTTGTCGGGATTTTTTCACATGTATAAATTATATCGGAACACCGCACAACAGTAGTTACCTACCACTACCGCATCACTAATGATCTAAGACATTTATAAGTCCTGAGGCCGTTCGTGAGTCAAGTAATTTAATCTACCGCCGCTACCGCCGTACACCGCGAGGTGTTCGTTTGAAGTGCACAACAACATCAATCCTGGGTACGTATATTCTTCACCATTGTGTACCTATTATATATATATACACACACACACACACACACACAGACACCTGGGGTCGTGAAATCGGTCCGTATGTATGTACACGCCGTGACGATAAATCCCCAAACCGTCTTTGCATTCGGATCTCGTCAAAACATCAAGACTTTCGTCCGCAGCATCAGACGTTTTCTACCGGTCGGCGGCGGCGGCGTGAGTATAAAAGAGAATGAGAAAAATAATGATATGTATACGTCCTATTGTACATAGGTTACGTGCGCATCTTTTCCGCACAATCCTAATCCCTCTTTTCTGGCCGAGCGTGAGCCGAAAGCCATGTAATTTACGCTACTAAATCACTACCTATATGAACGTCATATAATATACATCTAGTGTATCAACCTCGGCGGTCGGTCACGAAACTGACCTCTATGGCTCGTTGTTTCCATATCAGAATTATTAAGAGTTAACAATTGTCTCACGGACCTTTCGTTTCGGATCGGACTGTACGAAGCCACGACTGCCGCCATCACTACTTCTGGGTGGTACTTAATAATGCATTACGGTGGAGAAGTTTGAACATTTTTTATTTTATGTTACATTCAATCTCGGACATACGAGTGGAAATTAAAAAAGAAATGAAAAAAAAAAATATGAAATAAGAAAAATACCTTATGCCTCGTGAGTGAGCAATGAGTATATACTCTATACATTTTTGACGATATCTTTTGTCGTCAAACACGCATAGAAAAAAACAAATACAACAAGTTTCAATTTGCTTCAGAACCAAAGTTTGAATAATAACGTTCGTAATAATCAAAATGTTGAGTCAGTGTTTCAAAACAAATGACGCTTTTGCAAGAACGGAAAAGTGCTCACGATTAACGAACGTTGAATATGATTATTATGTGAAAAGCCTACTGGATATAAAAACCTATTGTTCGCGTCCTTTGCTTCGTTTTGCTTCTTGGACAGGTACTAGAGTAGGTACAGCTGTAAAGGGGTTGTAAAATATTTCGTATCTCGTATAGGTAACCCTAGTGTGGATGTGTTATAGTCACGTACTCGTGTATTGTTTGTATACATTTTAAACGTATTTAATAGCATTCGAACACCGAAGCCAAGCATTGTTTGGATAGTACTAAACGTTTTGACTATTTTGAAATATTAACGGCCCATAAAAAGTCATCGGTTGAGAAAATGTTGATGTTATACAGTTAAGTCTCATTCAAATTTATCTCGTACGTCAAGTTTTCAACACACAGAAGTATAAACAATATATGGATACTTATTAAGTATCATTATAAATAATACAATACAATTAGCATACAACTCTACTTAATTTTTAGTTTAAATATCATTAAAAAACGTTATTGTAATAAATCGTGTGGATTACAAAATACCCTAAATATAATCTATCATAAAAGAGTTTGAATAAAGTTTAGATTTATCAAGTAAAAATTAGGATTCCTGTAGTATATCTCATAATAGCTATTTAGTTATTAATTTTTATTAAATGTTAAGTATAATATACTTATGATTGAATCTTTATTTTATTTTTTTTAAAATATATGCACATGTCATAGCCACTTCATGTAATCAATCCTTTTATGAAAAGATGCCCATTTTATGAAGTGAAAACAGATTGTTTACACTTCGTGAAATTTGAAAATATTTCACGAAATGGTAACTTTTTCATGAAATTTAATTCCAATTTAACCACATTGTAAAAAAAATTACATGAATTCCAATTTAACATCGTGTAATTTTTTTTACAATGTAATTATTTACTTCGTTCACTTATGCGATAAGAGAATTCCAATTAGGCTGAAAGGTAAATTTTATAAAAGTGTAGTGAGACCAACTATGCTGTATGGTTCAGAGTGTTGGGCGGTTAACAGGAGAATAGAACAAAGTATGAGTGTCGCGGAAATGAGAATGCTTAGATGGTTGAGTGGAGTGACAAGAGAAGATAGAATAAGGAATGAATACGTGAGAGGCAGTGTTGGTGTAGCGCCAATTGTGGACAAGATGAGAGAAAATAGGCTGAGATGGTTTGGGCATGTGATGAGGCGAGAGGAAACGAATGCTGTATGACTGGTTATGGGGATGGACGTTGAAGGGAAAAGAGGAAGAGGAAGACCAAAAAAGAGATGGTTGGAAACTTTGGAGAATGACATGAGGGCTGTCGGTGTGTACAGAGGAGATGTGATTGACCGAGTAAAGTGGAGGTGTAGGACAAGGGTGGCCGACCCCAAATAGTTGGGAGGAAGGCGAAGCAAAAGAAGAAGAAGAATTATTCACTTCGTGTAGTGAAATACATTTGTCGCGCATGTCAAGTTTGATTAAATTCATTATTAGTAATTTCAAGTATTTATTAAGTACTTATTTATGACTTCAACAACTTACTCTACCCATCTTAATTTAACTTAAATTATTTTTGTATAGATATATAAAATATTTGTATCATATTAATTTATTAACATTTTATAATTATTTTTTTTTTATAAGAGCAGGAAAATGAATTGTAACGACTGATACATTTCAAGCTACTTTTAAAAAACATATTTTGGTTTGACAAGCATTTTTACACGAACAACTTAAAAATTCCTGATCTCCAGTTACAACTTGAATAGTTTCACATACGGTTAATAATTCTTTTTGTTTATCAATAATATGAATTATA
>JASXSY010002966.1:0-63452 GCA_034509805.1 Sipha maydis
ATATGTTGGTGTATTTAATATTTTACTATTTATTATAGAATATACGTTATGTCCATGTGGTCTGTTGATTTATGATTAACCGTTAAACCGTTAAAGGCGTTAAAATGTTAAATGTTAATTCTCGTTTATCTACAAACGTGATAAGAGATAAGCCCATATACCAAGAATCAATAACTAGTGCTACATTATGTAACCATCATCTATGACCATACTAAATAAAAGTAAATACTGAAAATGGTTACACTGCAAAATTTTGTTTTAGTGTAACGAATAAAATGTTTATTCGTATAATGGTAATTAATTTGTGGGTATAACGATTTGATGTTTATGACGTATTAATTAATATTATAATATAAATGATTTTTGTATAACACAATTTGATATTTTATCACGTCTAATTATCTTATAATCTTATGTTATAGTAAGACTCTTCTTTGTCGTAATAAATGATAATAACATTGCAGCGCCCACAGATATAGATAATAAACTTATCTTATCTATATCTGTGGCAGCGCCAAACTTCACGTCGCGCATCGTCCCCACCAACCCGCTTCCCGACGTTTTGTTCTTGCCATGTGCAAGTGCACTAACACACAAAAAGCGCCTGGTATATTTCAGTTTTAAAATGGTTATATCTCAAAAACGACTGAATGAAAATAAAAAATGTATACTGTGCAATTTTTAAAAACAATAGTTTTACAAAATGGCTATTCTGAATTTTATATAAAACAATTAAATCAAATTTAAATTTTTTTATTTCCAGTACTAAAAAATAAAAATAAAAAAAAATTAATTAAACATGTAGCGCTAGGGTCTATAAATGATAAGTTAAAAAAAAAATTTTAAAATATTGGATACCAAAAAAGTTATTTCATTTGTCAGAACTCCGTGGGACACCCTGTGTATATATATATATATATATATATATATATATATATATATATATATATGTATGTATCTATTATTAAATATAACTCCAACATGAAATATTATAATAACTGTGTTATAAATTATAACTAAGGGTTACCAATCGGGCCGTGTATGTCGTGGGTGCCGATCTCCAGGTTGAGTTTAGCCAGTCGTCCGTAGGTCCTCTTCGGGTCGTTGTTAGCCCTCGTCACCTTCATCATCAACTTTTGACACTCAACTGTCCATTACACTGCTAGGAGTCTCGGTCGGTCATTAACTCGACGCGTGCTTAACTCTCCTCAGCATAATATTCCATTGCACAACTGTGGGACCATATTTGCATTATTAACACTCAGCATATTAGCCATGCTCAACGTAGGAAGTAATGTATGATGTCGGTGATGACAATCGTTACACCTCTTTATTAAATACAAAAATAAAAATTGAAGAGCCGTACAAAAGACGTACCATTATACAATGTATTAACTTCCAGGAATACGGCCACTCCAAATCATACTGTGCTCACCCTTCAAGATGCGTCAAATGTGCTGCCAATCATTCTACTTCCACCTGCACAAAATCCAAAGACGAACCACCAGCCTGCGCCCTCTGTGCAGGTAATCACACAGCAAACTACCGAGGCTGCCAAGTCCATAAAAACCTTCAAAGTTTCCAATACGGTAAAAATACTCCAAAAAAATAAATATAATTTAAGAAATGATGTAAAATATAATTCTATTGTACAGAATATATGAAATTATGACTGACAATTTTTTTAATGATTTAAAAAACGATATACTTCCATATTTTGACACGTCAAATTATCCTGAAAACCATTTTTGTTTTAGTAAAAAACATAAAACTCAACCAGGTTATTTTAAAGACGAATTGAAAAGTATTATTCTAAAAGGATTTATATCGCTAAGACCTAAATTATATGCTTATAAGACTATAGACGATGACGAAGTGAAAAAAGCGAAAGGTGTTAAGAAATATGTTATTAAGAAATATATAAAATGTAATAGTTATATAGGGCTATTGGTGAGTTGCGGCCCGACATGTCATTTACGTGTTGAGGACCGGTGAATTGTGGCCCGGTCATATTTTATCACTAAACCACATCTATACCTTCCTTGATGCATTTCACAAGTTTTATCAATATCCATAAATCCGTAATTGGTAAGGTTCCAACATAAATGACAAATTTTTCGAACTCTGTAAAATCCATATCTGCAGAACAATGATCATTGAATATATGATGTAAATTCTTATCATCTTGCTTGAATACTACTAAAAAATTAGTGTCGTCTCTCACTAACTGTTTCGTTATTTTCGAATATGTCTGTGCCAAGTAAAAAATCGAATTAGCACCAGAATGACGTCCCATACTAAAATAGTCACGAATAGGTGTCTGATTGTCACAAATAACGTCGTCAAATATAAAAATTGAATTTTTTTTATCTAAACTAGGTTTTATAACTTTATCTGCATTTGTAAATATGTAAAAATTAACACCTTTAATACTATTTATTATACTTTTTATAGTAAATATTTTTCTTGCTCAGGTGTTTTAGAGTATAAATAAATATTTTCGAATTTTAATCTATTTCTATTAGTTATAAGATTAAACATAACATTTGTTTTTCCTGATCTTGAAGGTCCAACCAATATTCCACGAATACTATCTGGTAATAATGGTCCGTGTCTTGATGGCTTTTTAATAATTTGTGTGTCAGCATTATCAATGCTTAATTTATCTTTTTGTTCTATTAATTTCATTTTTATTTATTTTTTTTTTTTTTTTTTTAATATAAATACTAAAGAGTTTTAAAATACAAAGCCAGTTATAAATAATGCGTTCAACTCATAAGTTAAAATCTGGTAAAGGCTTCTTAAATACTCTTATAAATAAGCTTCCATTCGAAGCCATGACCAGGGTATCAGTTTTTTGGACCTGGTACTAAATTAAAAAAGAGATTAGCCCGTGGAGACAAAGGGGTCAATCCGCTAGATCATCGTTTCTCAACCTTTTTAGTGTCACGACCCCCAAAATAGGTATAAAATATAGTCAATCACTTCGCGACCCCCCCCCCCCCTCCCATTACATCTAGGTTAGGTAAAAATTTAAACAGTAAAAATATCCTATCATTAACCAAACGAAATATAACATTTTAAATATCAATTTATAAATACCATATCTAGTAACTTAAGCTTATCAATTTTATATCGGGTCATTAGGAATTTCCATTAAATGGAGTAGTGCCCGTTTTATTGATGAGATATCTACATTTAATCGACCGCTTATAATTGTTATTTTTAATATTATTTTGTGTGTTATGAAACGATTAATTTATCGATGACAGTCGCGCGTCCCTCGTGTTGTTAAACTCATGTGATATTGCGTTTATTAAGTTGGTTTTTAGTGCGTCTTTTTAGTTTTGTGTAATTTGAATTAATGATATTGGATAAATATATAACAAAACGTAATGCTCCGTCTACTTCTAGTGAACCAGCGAAAAAAAAATTCAGGTCATATAACAATGAGTATTTGAAGTATGGGTTTATTTCACTTGAAAATAAGCCGCAATGTGTTGTTTGCTTTCAAGTTCTATCTCAAGAAATTATGAAACCTTCAAAATTAATTCGACATTTGGAAACAAATCACCCACTTTTAGTAAAAAAACAAATTGATTTTTTTGAGCGTAAATCACTTTTTTTAAAAAATCAACAAACTTGTATTCTTAAATCAAGTCAGAATAGCACCGCAACACTTGAAGCATCATATTTAGTAGCACTTAGGGTAGCTAGGGAATCAAAGCCGCACAAGATTGCTGAGAACCTCATTCTACCCGCTGTTATTGATATGGTCAATGTTATGATAGGTGTAGAAGAAGCAAACAAATTAAAAACTATTCCACTTTCAAATGACACAATATCAAGACGAATTAATGAAATGTCAATTGATGTGCACAATCAAATAATACAAAATTTAAAATCAAGTGAGTATTTTTTTAATCAGTTAGACGAATCAACAGACGTAACAAACTTGGCAAAATTTGTATGTTTTGTTCGCTACGAATGTGACTGGTCAGTTAAAGAAAATATGCTTTTTTGTAAATCAATACCAGGTCATGCTACTGGGCAAGGTCTTTTTGAATTATTTATTGAAACAACAAAAAATGAAAATTTGAACTGGAACAAATGTATTTCAGTGTGTTCTGATGGCGCAAGAGCAATAACAGGGAAAAATAGTGGTTTTATAGTAAAATTAAAAGAATTTACGCCACATATTGAATGGACACATTGTTTTCTTCACAGGCATGCACTTGCCATAAAAAATGCCAGATAATTTAAAAAATGTCTTATCTGAAGCTATAATAATAGTAAATTATATTAAAAGTCGACCGCTGCAGTGCAGATTGTTTTCCACGCTATGTGAAGAAATGGGCTCCAAGCGCAAGTCACTGCTTTTCTATACCGAAGTTAGGTGGTTGTCACGAGGAAAAGTTTTAACGCAAATTTTTGAGTTGCGAAATGAATTAAAAAAATTTTTAAAAGATCGAAATAACACATTTTTAACTTTTTTCCAAGATAATGAGACATTACTAATTTTGGCTTATTTGAGTGATATATTTTCACATTTGAATTACTTGAATATAAGCTTAGAAGGCCGTGAAAAGAACATTCTAATAATGTCAGATAAAGTTAATGCTTTTATCAAAAAACTTGGTATTTGGATCATTCGTCTCGTAAAACGAAATTTTGATGCATTTGTTTTAACATCAAATTACATTGAAAAAAATGTAAACTTAAAAAGTCCTATTCTTGATCGTATTTTGGATACCATGAAGACACATTTAAGAGAATTGAAAATTCAATTACTCGAATATTTCTCATGTAACGACAATGACTTCTCAAATAGATGGGTTCTTAATCCATTTGATGAAAATATTGTTGCAGTTGCCAAATTACCAGTTGAAACTTACAACCAACTGATAGAATTATCAGCTGATAAGACATTACAGCTACAATTTGCATCCCAAGATTTAAATAAGTTTTGGATTGCCCGGAAAAATGAATATGGAAGTTTGGTAACAGAGGCATTGAAAATTTTGATTCCGTTCGCTACTTCTTATTTATGCGAAAAAGGATTTTCATCCATGGTGACAATAAAAACTAAGTATAGAAATCGTTTATTATCACTAGAAAATAATTTACTTTTATGTGTTTCAGATGTTGAACCACAAATTAGGCAACTTTTAAATTTAAAACAAATTCAAAGATCACACTAATTTTTTGTTTTTATGTTTATTAATTTTTTATGTATATCCTTATCGGGATAATTTTATAATTATTATTTTAATTTTTTCAATAAAAAGTCTTAAATATTTAAATAAAAAGGTACAATTTGTAAATCAGCGTTTTATTATTTTTGACCTGCGCGACCCTGAGTCAAGGTGTTTGCGACCCCCCTTGGGGTCGTGACCCCTTGGTTGAGAAACGCTGCGCTAGATTCTGCTTGTCAAACACACGATATTGCTTATGAAAACAGTAATAATTTAGATATTAGACAAAAAGCTAATAAGTTATTAGAAGAACAGGCTTGAGAAAGAGTTAAAGCTAGTGATAGTCCTAAAAAAGAAAAACTTGTTGCATATGCAATGGCAAATGCTATTAAAGCCAAGAGAAAAATCGGTATGGGTTGCAAAAATAAAAAAATATTATTAGCAGCGAAAAAAAAAAATTAAAAAAAAGAGGAAAAATGGTAAGAGAATAATTTTAACACTCTAAATCAGTTTGGAGGTGCATTACCACTTGCATCAATATTTGCAGGGTTGTCAGCATAAGGAAGTATAGCTTCTGGTGCATCAAGTTTTTATAATGTAGTAAAAAAGGTAATGGTTTGTATTTAAATAATCCCATTGGTAAAGGCTTAAAAGTAAAAAAAAAAACATCAAAAAACTAATGTTACCTAGCAGAGCTCTTACCAATGAAGATATTATAAATTACGTTAAAAAGTTGAAAATCAATCATTTTCGCGGTGTCTTTTCACGAGATAACTTCCCCAAAAAAACCGTATAATATTGAATGAGCCATCATAAACTTGGATTCATCTTCAGGCAGTGGTACTCACTGGGTTAGTTATTACCGATTTAAAAATTCTAAAGTTCTGAAATTGCTCTGGTTAGTTTAAATGCATCTGTAAAGGAATATGTAATTCTTATAGATGAAACTAATAACACAATAAAAATTGAAAATGATGAAGATGGAAAAGATAAACATTTGAAAATTAAAATTCCTCCTGGGTTTTACAGCATTAAAGATATTAATGAACATATACAAGAAATACTTAAACAGTATCATGCTGCATATAGTATGCTAATAAGATTTAATTTAGAAATTGGAAGTACTCCTTTGAAGTGTAGACTTAATTGTAATTGTTCTATAGATTTTAAAATTGAAAACAGTTTAGCAAGTGCAATAGGATTTCAGAAAATAAAATACCAATATTTTCAAGCAGATCATACATATCATCAATCAGATCAAATTATTTATAAATCAGAAAATGTTAATTCTATAAAAGTAATGTGTAATATAGTTAAAGGTTCATTCGATAATGGTCAACTTTCACATTCAATATATGAATTTTTCCCAAGTGAAAAGACAGGAACTAAAATAATTGAATCACCCATTAATTTAATATATTTTAAACTTAAGACAGCAATTATTAAAAAAATAAAAATTGAATTAGTTGATGATAAAAACAATCCTATTATTTCTAACGGTGAAATAACGGTTATATTACATATTAGACCTATTAAATCCTAAAACAATAATATGGACGAATCGATTACTGTAAGTATGTCAGGTAAAATGACATTTTTATCATCAACTTATTTTCCAGCAATAAATGTACCCGAAAACTCCGAAATCGCATTATTATGTTTGCATACATATAATATGTTTCCAAATGTGAATGAAACAAATAACAATTTTCGTATTATTATACAGCAAGGAAATTTAGATATTAAACTTATTTTCGGTTGTTACGAGATTGAAGATATTACTCAATATATTTGCAACCAAATACATGAAGATAATGAACGTATAAAGCGCGATTCACATTGGTACGACACGACACGACACGACACAGCACGGCACGACACGGCACGACACGACAAAATATTATATCCATATAATGTTATACAGATATACATACTGAAGCGGTCAGCACCGTTCAGACACGATACGACACGACGCGACACGACAGACTATCCGCTCAAAGAATGTTTTGTCGGCTTGTCTGCGTCTGTCGGAATCAATTTCTAATATGTATTTTTTTAAAGTGTTTAGTATGTAACTAGAAGTTGGGTATTTACGGGGGAGGGGGGGTCATATATCCCAGAAGGTTATTTAAACAATATTTTGATAATTGTATGAAAAAAATGTATGGTATTAGTATTAAAATAATTTACAAAAAATATACAAAGTATACAAAAAATGATTCCGAACGGAGATGATTTGTCAACCTAGCCTAGGATATATATTTTCCACAGTATGGTAAATTATAAATAACAAACGTTACAATAATAATATGTCTATAAAATCCTAATTTTAGAATGATTTTACATGTTTGTTATTTATCTGATTATTTAAATTTAAAAATAGATATCATTAACCAAAATAGTGTACAAACGTAGTTGTTTCATGCCCAAACACAATATCACCGTATCATATTTGAAACAATTACATTTTTTTTCATTTGTTGTGTCGGTTTGTCACGTAAAGACGTCCATTACAGTACTCGTGTTTCTGATAGTTTTAATTTTAAAATATTTAATTAATAATGAATGCTGAAATGCTAATAGAACTAGTGAGAGACCGACCATGTTTGTACGATATGAGTATGAAAAAGTATAGTGATCACGCATATAAAGAGAGTGTTTGGGGAGAAATTGCATCCACATTGAAACAACCAGGTAAGTAATAAATAAATAAACACTACATAATAATTACCTAGATTTATATTATGTAATTTCGTCCAAATTTAAACTTGAAATGTATATAAAAAGTAGCTGTGTTTAAATATTTTTTAGATTTTTTGGTTTACAGTAAGAACTATTTATGAGAATCCTTGTTTTAAATGTTCAATCCTTAGCTATAAAAGTTGAACGTATATATATTTTTAACTACAAAATAATTTTAGATTATGAACGGTGTGAATGCATTGATTTTACAATGACAAAAATGTTTATATTGACATCACATATACATGGTATAACTTTTGAAAGATTTTGAGGTTTTTAAGCCATATTATTGGAAATTGAAATTTTCGATTTTCGATTCGGGGTGGAACGATGAATGTATTGATTTTACAATGATGTGTGTTTTTTTATTTATTTATTTTTTTATTTTTTTTATTTATTTTTGTGTCTGTGTACACGATAAGTAGTCGAAATAATGCTTAGATTTTCAACTTCAGTATCTTGTTCGATTGGAAAGTGAATATCGTTGGTGCAAAATTTAAAATTCCCAATAGTTTTCACAAGCACCGGGAAAAACAACATAAAAATTAAGGAAAACGGGAATTTTTACGCAAAATCGGTTTTCTACAAAACCGATTTTGGTTTTTGGCGTAACTCTAAAACAAATGAACGTATATACATGAAAATTTCACTGGTTGTTAATATTTGCATTTTCAATACACGATTAAATTTTAAAAATATTTTTATTAATTTTGAACTAGTTAGGAACATTATTAGTTTCCAATTTTATTAATCTTTGTCTATGGATGTCAATAAAACTTTATTTGTTGGGTAAAAATACTTGAAAATTTAACACAAGGTTGTCCATTAGTTTTGTTTACAATAATTGAAAAAAAAAATTTAAATTCACGCGTAAAATAACGATTTACTATCAAATGTTTTTAGATATAAAATAAATAAATAACTACAACGGCCATATTGTTACAATATATTAGGAGAGCCTTGTATTAAATTTTTAAAGTTTTTCCCTCACGAATAAAATTTTATTGACATTTATATGAAATATAGCATAGCATTAAACAGCACAGCGAGTCCCCGAATTTTTTTAATTCTATTGTATTTAACTTACAGTAAAAGAGTGTAAAAAAATATGGGCCAACTTGCGAGATTCATATAGGAGAGCTTTAAAACATGCAGTTACCAAGTCTGGGCAAAAATCTAAATTTATAAAAAAATGGAAGTATGAAGATGAAATGCAGTTCTTAAAAACTCATTTAAAAGAAAGAGAAACAATAAGTAATGTCGGTATAGTAAATGACGAAGATGAAGACTCATTTGAACCTGATAATGGAGCGGAAGAGGAATATCAACCTCAACATCAAGACACTGAACCTGTTATTGATAATAATACTGATATTTTTGATAGTCAATCAAGTCCAAACACATCAGTTAATCAATAAACATCAAAAGAGTTTCGCAAAAAAACAGCATTACCAAAAAAAAATTAATCAAATTCTTCAGAATCTGCATCTTCAACATTAATGAAATACATACTAGAAAAAAAAGACGAAGAACAACTAGAGGAAAAAAAGAAGGAGTCTAGTGCTATGGATCAATTTTTTTTGAGTATGTGTTCAACTGTAAAGCAATTTTCTCCATACAACCAACATCTAGCAAAAACAAAAATTTTTTCCATCATTTCCGAGATAGAATTAGACAGTTTGCGACAAACACAACAACAGCCACTATTCCAACCAATTCCACTATCTACTTCAAACTTTAATTTACAATCTGGGATGCATGTACAAGATTTTCAGATTTCACCTGGTCAACACCAACAAGATTACCTTCAGCCTTCAAACCACAGGTATACACCTCAACAACATTCTGAAAATGACCAAGAGGCATCAAACACATCTTCAGCAACAACTTTCTTCCAAAATTTTCAAGCAGGTGCAGATAGAAACTAAATCAACTAAACAATTTTTTTTGTAAGTATGTTTAGTTTATGACGTGCTTGTAAAAGTTTGTTTTTCTTTAAAAGAATATTTTTTTTTCAAAAGGATCCATTAAAATAATTTCTTTTTCTAAATATATTTTATAACAGATGTACAAAAAAAAAATGTTGTAAAAACTAATGTTTCAATTTTTATATAAAGTAATCATTTTATGTTTGAGGAACAAGACGTTTTGTTTTATCTTTTAAGTACTTATTATATTTTATAGTTTTTGTAACATTCATTAATATATAACTAAATTATTAATAGATACTGCTTTATAGTAATATAACTGCGTTCAATTACAGGCAAATCATCATTTTTGAAAAACGAATATAATAAAATTTAATAATGATATAAATACATAGCTATACAAATGTGATCTATTCCCATGGAAGTTTTCCTGCTGGTGAACAAAAATTTTTTTTAAATTTGTCCCGATTTTCGAACGCTTCTGGTTGGGCGCTACCTCCTTGACCATTTAAAGATGTTATAAGTCCTGAAGGTAAAGATGAACTTGATGAAACTTCTCTGCTATGAACGTCGGTGGCATCTGCTTTAATATAATTATGGAGTATACATGTTGTCATTACAATGGTATCGGCATTTTTGGGTAGTGCATTAAGTCTTCTACAATAGATTCTGAACTTTGCCGTTAGTTGACCAAAAGCATCCTCGACAACCTTCCGTGCTCTTGACAGACGACCATTAAATTTTTTTTTATTCTGATCATCACGTACTTGAGGTCCTGGATAAGGTCTCAATAAATATTTTTTGAGGGGAAAAGCCTCATCTCCTATAACAACTAGAGGTAATTTTTCATTTGTACTTGGCAGATATTGTTCATTTGGAATATTTAATTTATTCTTCTCTAAAGCTTTACCTAAATTTGAATTTGAGAGGATTCCACCATCGCTATTTTTGCCGTATGCTCCTATATCAACCGCTACAAATTTATATTGTGCATCGACAAGGGCAAGCAATACTATGGAGAAGGTTTTTTTATAATTGAAGTAGAGTGATCCACTATTCGGAGGATCCTCGATTACGACATGCTTACCATCTAACGCGCCTATACAATTTGGGAAGTTCCAAATTTCCCAAAATTCTTTGGCGATTCGCTTCCAATCTTCTTCTCCAGGAATTGGAATATATTCGTCTTTCAACGTAAAAATAATTGCACTGCATACTTCAAGTACAATTGATTGTACTGTTGAATGCCCCAGTCTAAAGCTAAATGCAATCGTTTGGTATGAGTCGCCAGTTCCCAAGAACCTAAAAAACACGTAAAATGAAATATGTTAGTATATTTTGTTGCGAATTAATATATTATTAAAATATCAAATGACATATACCTCAGGCAAACAGCTAATTTTTCTTTAGGAGGTATTGCTTCTCGAAAGTGAGTATTTTGTTTTGTTATATTATTTTCAATTTTTAAAAAAAGAACGTTAAACTGGAACCGGGTCATTCGAAAATATTTAAAAAACTTTTCTTCATGATCCTCCAACATTTTACACAAAGTCACATATTCTCCATCAATTTTCCTTTTCTTTAAGATGTCATGAACCCAAATAGAACGTTTTTTACTCGCAACACGGTCGCTATTTTTTTCTTCATCGAGCAATAGTGCCATTAAGGCCAAATCTTTATAAGATAAATTTCGAAACATTTTAATAATTATAATTGTAAAGTGGTAACACCAATCCGATTATACTAACGTGCTCGTCGTACTGTCACTGTGCATACTAGCGTACTGTCGTTGTCGTCTTGCCGATGTCGGTTCTATGTGTATTGGACACATTTTTGTCGTGTCGTGCCGTGTCATGCCGTGCTGTGTCGTGTCGTGTCGTGTCGTACCAATGTGAATCGCGCTTAAATAAAATATAAGGACACGACAAAAAGTATAATGACACTATAGATTTTACCATGAATACTGATATCACTCGTATGCAATGTGCAATTAACCCTTTATAGGGCAAGGGGATATATATTTCCCACCTTAGAAAAAAAATTCTAACACCCTGTGGTCTATGGTTATATTTTTCCCACTTATTTAAAAAAAACCGTTATTTTTTTCTTGATATGACAGTATTATTTATATGTTATTGATAACATTTAAAATAGGAAAAATAAATCATTAACTGTCGAAGTGGGAAATTATCATCCCATTGCCCACAGAAGTTACTTTTTTTCCCTCCATTACATTTTTTTATCAAAATTGATATTCATTTAATTTTTAATAAATACACAGTTTAACTTATAAAGTCTTTGGTGGAATTATTTCATAGATTACATTTTACCGCGTATTTCTGTGTTATCGAACTGACCATGTGACAAATACTTTCTGTGTTATCAATTTTTAAAAATATTAACCTATTATTTGCCAAAACACAGTTGTGTTTTTCTTATTCAAAGAAAATGCTTGAAAATTGCAATAAAAGTTTTAAAGTAAGTAAATTCTGAATCATTATGTCATACACATTCCATAAATATAAATTGTTGGGCCTAAAAATTACCCACTTAGAAAATAATTACGAATAATTATCAATTTTTTTCACAGATGTTAACAGAAGACGAAATAGTAGCTGAATTAAATGCTGTAACAGATAATATGGCTTTCGATTCGGAAGATGGTGGTGATACAGATGCAGACGACGATACCATATACACGAATATAGTACAATCAAACCAACTATTAAAGATAACTGTTACTCTCTTAACTCACGAGTTTGGCTTTATCTACCAGATCATCAAGTAAATAGACCCAATAATTATTTTTTATTTTCTTATAATATTTTAATAATATTTTCTGCTTTGAGATTCAAATATTTCTAATGCACCTATTATAGAATATAAGGAACAGAATTTAGTTCAAAATATTCCATCTACTTCTAAAGGTAAATTTTAATTTATAATTTGTCTATACTAATATAAATTTGATTTTTAGTCATATTTTTTCTATATATTGTAACAAATAAAGATTGTACAAATGTATGATAGTGTTATATTATAATGTAGTGTATTATATGTACCTACTTATATTTTATTATATATTTTTAAATTAAATTTGATGCGTACAACAGAAGAACATAAGAAATACATCATATACATGTACAAAACATATAAAATGACTAGCATATTATGTATTTATGTAAACCTAGAGAGTATATTTTTATAAACCCTGTTATAAACTTATTACGAATGCATGTATATTATAATTTATAGTAATATATTTCATTATTGTAAAATTATTAGACTGATAAAAATATTAATTTAGTAGTAGTAGGTAATTATAGTAATCCAATCTGTATTAAATATTAAAATTAATTGTAGTTTTAGGTAAAATGTATTGATCAATTATTTTATTTTGACAGATATTGATCATAATTTGGAATTGCTAGTGGGTGTGTCCAGCTCAGATGAAGAAATTGATGACACTTTTAAGGATAAGGATTATGTTCCTATTCAAGAGCAACAGCAACTTTTTGGTAATTTAGATGAAGGTATTGATATTGATAACTTACCTATTGATATATATGAGTTTATAAATAATGATGATCTCGACAACGAACTGGTAAATTTGGAAGTTGAAAATAATGATATTTCTAATGCAAATATAAGTGAAACGTTAAATTTTGTAAAATCAGGATATTCTCCCAAAAAATTTAAAAACTGTAGGTTTAGAGAAGAACAAGGTCCAGTAGACAAAAATATTTATAAAATGCTTCCTGTAGATATATTTCAATTGATAATTTTTCCTTTATTTCAACAAATTGTTCTGCAAACAAATTTATATGCACAGCAAAACAATGCTTATATAAACACAAATATTGATGAAATGAAAGCATTTTTTGGAATTTTAATTTATATGGGTTACCATAGTTTACCTAGCATCAGATTATACTGGTCAAATGATCCTAATTTTTTTTGTGAACGTGTTGCCAAAATTATGCCTGTAAAAAGATTTTTGAAAATACTTAGGTTTCTACATCTAAATGATAATTCCAAAATTCCCTCAAGAGATTCTCCACAATTTGACAAATTATATAAAATCGGTCCTATGTTAACACATTTAATAGAAATTTATCAAACTGTTTATCGCCTATCAAGATACTTAGCTGTCGATGAAAGCATGGTAGCATATAAAGGTCGTTCCACTATGAAGCAATACATGTCCATGAAACATATTAAAAGGGGTTTTAAAATATGGGCATTGGCTGATTCTTGCAGTGGATTTTTACTGAATATTGAAGTATACACTGGAAAAAAATCTAATGGAATACCTGAATATGGGCTAGGAGAAAATGTTGTGTTAAACTTGACTAAAAAATTAAAAAATCTATTTTACTGTATTTTTTTTGATAATTTTTTTACATCTAGTTTTTAAGCTTTTGGCTGATGATATATTTGCATGTGGAACATTTAGAGTTAACAAAAAGTCCTATCCAAAACATCTTATGAAGACTGATAGGGAATATAATTCTGGTGACACTGAATATGCCCAAAGTGAAGATATTGGAATTATGAGATGGAAAGATAGAGGTGCTAAACCAGTGACACTTGTTAGCAATATGCATAACTCCTCAGATATAACAACAGTTTTGAGAAAAAATGGTAAAGGCGAAAGGATTCAATTTAATTGCTCTACTGGGATTGCCGATTATAATAAATACATGGGTGGAGTTGACAAATTTGATCAGTATATGTCTCCATACTCAATTTCTCAGAAGTCGCGACGGTGGTGGATTAAACTGTTTTATTATATGGTTGATACAGCTATTGTCAATTCTTATATTTTATATAAAGAAAGTTGCAACAAGAATAAAAAGAAGTATATTACTCATTTAGAGTTTAGATCAAGGCTCACTGATGAACTAATTGGAAATTTCTCATGCAGAAAAAAGTCTACTACATCCCCCATGAACGAATAAATTAAAAAAAACGAAAACTTTCTACCAATAATAATTTTACCGGTGTTGATCATTTGCCAAAATTCATTGACAAATATAGAAGGTGTAAAATGTGTAGCACAAAAGTAAAAGAAAAAAGATCTAATATGATTTGTTCATTATGTGAAGTAACACTTTGTAAACAATGTTTTAAACCCTACCACAAACCTATCTAAGATTGATAGTACTAAATTACTTTTTATTGTTAATGTATAAATAAGCTAACCATTTATATGAATAATTATGATTTTTACAATTTGTATTTTTATTATTATTTTTGTTATTACATTTATATAAGTAAACTAAAAGTCTGCCAGGAGTTTGAAATAAATGCTAGGATGTGCATTATAGAAATTTTGTTTTAATTAATTATAAAAATGTATATTGTATACTTAGTTATATTGTAAAACAAGAATTGTTACATTGTATTTTAATTTTATAAGAAATTTATTATTTATTGTTAATTATAAAAATGATGTATAGTTATTTGTTATTTTTATCAACTTTAATTTTCTTTTATATTAGTAATTAAAAAGACTGTAATGATTTTAAACTAAATGCTAGGATGTGCATTATAGAAATTTTGTTTTAATTAATTATTAATATGTATATTGTATACATATTAGTACTGTAAAACAAGAATTGTTAAATTTTATTTTAATGTTATAAGAAATGTATTATTCATTGTTAATTATAAAAAGGATGTATAGCTGTTATTAGTTATTTTATCAACTTTAATTTTCTTTTAAATAATTAGTAATTAAAAAGGCTGTAATATGTTTAAAATAAATGCTAGGATGTGCTATTGCACATAATATATACATTTTTTTAAAATTAATTATAAAAAATATATATTGTATACTTTGTTATATTGTAACACAAGAATTGTTACATTTAATTTTATATAAAAATGTATTATTTGATTATTAATTATAAAAAAGGGTAAAAAAGATGTATAGTTATAATTTATTTTTTATTTTTATTTAATTAAAAGGCTGTAATGAATTTGAAATAAATGCTAGGATGTGCATTAAAAAAATTTTTTTTAATTAATACAAATATTATATAAAGGACATAAATATAGTATTTGCTTACAAGTAAGTATGAGTTTTATGTATATTTTTAAAAATATATGAGAATATACAAGATGAAATATACAAGATATGAAAATATATGAGTACCTATTTTACCATTACCCGTTCAGTAAATCTCTTTGTCGTAAAGGGGCAAAGGGAAACTATTTTCCCACCACTTTTCCAACTATGCGAAACAAATGAGAATTTTTTTAATATTTTTCCCAAAATCCAAGTAGTTAATAGAATAAGTATACCAATTTTTAGAATAATATGATGATTTTTTTTGTTCTGCCCTATAAAGAGTTAATTGTAATTACCCAATAGATTTTACAATTGAAAACAGTCTAGCAAGTCTGTTAGGATTTAAAAAAAATATATATATGGGAAAGAAGGCTTATCAAATTTTAGATCATCGAAAAATATTGATATAAACGCCGTTAATTCTATAAAAGTCTTGTGTAATGTAGCAAATGGTTCATTCGATAATGGTTCACGATCTCTTTCGATATACGAGTTTTTTCCTCGTGAAAGGACAGGTGCTAAAATAGTCAAGTCGCCAGCTAATTTAATATATTATAAACTTAATACAATAAATATTAATTTAGTCGATCAAGAAAATAATCCTATTCATAACTTTAATAAAAAAATTACAGTTGTATTACATATAAGACGTTGTAGATCTTGAAATATGGGGTTATTATTTAAGATTACAAAGCAGTTACAATCGATTAAACCGATTAGTTATTCAACAGAGTTACAATCAAAAGTAACTAAAAAAAACCTGAAAATATAAAATTAACTCGTAAAAACAAAATAATATTAAAACAGTTAGGATTCCAAATCAGACAAAATGCCTGAAAGCGATATTTTAGATATGGATTCAAATTATACTATAGATTTTAAAATAAGCAAAGTCGAATATCATTCATATATTCCGTATACTAACTCGTTTAAACCAAACGTTCAATTGTTGGCTGATTATTTTCTTTTATTCTAATAAAATGTTCGGAGTCAATGATTGAAGGAATATGATATTCTCGAGTTTGATGAGAACCAAAAGTCTGTACAGATAAATGTAAGATAAGCCTATGAGATCATTAAAATAATTATAATTTGGTACAATGTTTTCTTTTTACTCTATGTGCATTTTTATACTGCTGGAATGGTGTTACTACTAGATTTCCCAAAGGCTGGTTTCCGACACCACCCGTATTACCAGTAAATATTACGTAGTATTTATAGCCAAGAGTATTTATCAAGCCATGCATATTGGAATTTTAAGCTCCTTTCTTTATTAAGTTCTAGTAACGGAAATTTTAAACTTTTTTGAGGCTTCCATACATTTTTTAAAACCTTGAAAAATCAAAATATAATTTTATTTACCTAAAGTCGGACCTATAGTCCTATGTAATAATTAACTCTTACCAATAGTTTTTCTTCATCACATAAACGTCGATTAACAAACAAATTTATATCGGTAGAAATTACATTGTTAAAATAGGTACCTGTGGCTGATTATATTTTGAGACTTCAGAATCTGAATCTTCATCTTCACACGTCCTTTTAACGCTAACGTTACTCTTATTTGTAAACAAGGATGTTATTTTCGCATTAACTGCCTTCATAATGATATTATTATTTAAAAAAAAAAAATAATAATCACTAATATAAAAATACACATGGTTTTTGTAACAGTAAACTGACCGTTTCACCGACCAACGATACCGACGCGTATAATATATTGTTACCACATTACCACGGTTTTGGGTTTATTGTACAACCATAGTTGCTACTGACATGGGCTCTCGACTAGCCGTGAGATCGAATCTCTGTTATCATATCATAGATTAGTACTTCTCTAAGTATTGCGGTGAACCATCACCACATAATTCCCACTCAGAGGCGGTAGCATTGTTAGGCGGTTGGTCACCATGGTGACCATAGTCACCGTTTTCGACGACGCGAACGACCGCCACATCAATGTTAGGTTACGCCCTCTCCGTTCGTATCGCGACCCGTACACACGTGCCCCGAACTACTTCGACCCTACATTCTATCGAAACCTCTTGACGACCGTCATCGTGCGCACTCACGTTTTTATCTTTGTATAATTGTTTTTTTTGTTTATTGTATATATACATGTAATAAACGCCCTGTTGATATATTTTATTTGCTATCGTTGTCTTTCTCCCTGTGGTAGGGCACCGATACTCCTTTTACGGCTGTTGGAGGGAATCGTGTTAACACCTAACACGAGTTTCCCACAGTATCATATATAATATTATGATAATGATATCATGTTTAAGTACTGTTATTTTATAGAACAACATTTTTTTTTTTTTTTATATATAATTTAAACATCAACTAGGTAATATCTCTACATTACAATTTAATAATTAGTACATATTATACACAAATCTTAAAGAGCAATGGGGGCGGATCTGTCCCCAGATTCGCCCCCGTAAATACGCCTCTGAATTGGACCTATAATAATTAAGAAAGACACTAACTTCAGAAACAAAATAACAACAAATATTAATTAGTACCTTAGTACTAAAAAAGTAAAATTAAAAAAATAAAAAGTAATACAAATTGTACAACTCAAATTAACAAATAAATTAATTAACTAACAATTATTGTACAACACAATGTTTCACGTGAAGTGACGTGACAAAAAGTAGTGCATGCAATATATGGGCCCGTAGTATGCCAGTATTCCACCAACGCTCGGCGTAAACTATAAGATACACTGGCTGGCTTTTACTCATAATACATACAGTACCGTTAATATGCCAGTATTAAGTCATAACTGGCTGATAGTACTAGTTTTCCAGCACTAGTGTAGTACTGGATAATTTTAAGGTCAATACTGTGCTCGTAAGGGCCTGTCAACTATTGGGTAGCCAATGCAGGCGCAGTACCATGCCCTTTGTCAATGTGGGCATACGACATACATTTTCAATTGGAAATATTGATCGATTAGCGAGTTCAACTGGATGTCGTATGCAAACGTAGTAGAACTAATGTTTACTCGTACCAGAAAAATCGTAAATGTCTGATATTCTGCGTATATCTAATTTTTTGTTCATTTGATATTTTTTAATAAACATAGAATCGATTGATACTATAATTTTTTTACCATGATTTTATTACGAATTCACTGCGGCAACCAATTCGCTGTTAGGGAAACGTTACTTTTTCACGCGTTTGTAACATCTGAGATATACCTAAATGTTAGGAGACAATAAATACATTTTCACCCACAGGTTATTTATAGTATGTATTTTTTAGTTTTAAAAATGCTGTTATAATTTCCGTTACAGTTTCGGCGAGGTAGACGGAAAAATTAATCCATTAACCCAATCCGTGATCAATGAATGAGTTATTGGCGTTGAAAGTCTTTGTAAACGTAAACAGATCGTGGCACGAGTGAGCGGATATCAAACGTCTAGACGAGAGTTTAAACGCGGAAACGAGGGCTAATGATGAAAAACGATTTCCAGACGAGAGCAGTGCGAATAGCAGTGATTTTGCGGTGGAAAACGGAAACGGCCACTTCGGCGCGCGATGACTCGGCCGTCATTCTGCGGGACACCAGGCGAATATCCCGATCGTGAATACGACGGTCGTTTTTCGTCCATTCAGACTGCGTATCCGTTCGTGTTTAGAGGGCATAGTTTACGTCCACACCCTCGTCCCTGTATACTACATAACCGCTGAGTCATGTTGTCGTATGGCATAATTTAACACGTGTAATTAGTAACATTAAAATTATTGAGGTGATGGATATGAAGCTCTAAAAAAAAAAAAAAACACTAAATATGCGTTTTAAAATCACAAAATATGTATTAAAAAATATTTTTTTTTAAAACGGTTTAATTAAATATTATTAATTATTCGTTAAATTTGTTGACCATACCAACGAGTCTGTCACTAGTAGATCAACCAGAGCCTTACACTACTATAGCAGCTCAGCGGGCAGCCGAGTACTTCAAATGATAAAATACAAATCGAGTATCGTTTTAACTTGTCGAAAATAAAATATAAATGTCACAAAATGTTGGAAGATTTATTTTTTTATTTTTTCATGAAAACATAAAACAAAGGTTTCCTAGAAAGCAAAAAAGACTTCAATATGCAGAAACATGCAACTTAAAATTACATCTTCGGTATAGTCATAACATAAAAGACGTGTGCGTAAAACCAACATGCAAATGTTAGCGAAGATCTTTGTCTCGGAACACTTATTATATTATCAAGTTGATCGAATTACACGCTAATTTTGAAACAGTTGCGCACACAGGGATTGGTGAACGGAGAAGCTGTGACCGGGCTTCCGGATCCCAGCCCGGTGTAGACTTGTTCTTTGCGGACCCCGCACGACAGCGACATTCCGCCGCCGTCACGACTGGAAGCGACCGCCGACCCTTGGAATCGGATTTCCGGAGTAACGTGGCTCACGAGCTGCAGGTCTTGGCCGTACTTCAGAAACTCGTCGGCATCGTGCAAATCGACCTGCGGAACAAAACGCTTTGTGCCGGTCACCGAAGATTTGTTCCGAAGATGATGCATTTATCTCTCGCCAGGTGGACATCCTACTCCAGTACGTTTATTCTTCCGGGGTATAATGAAATATGTCGATGTCGAATTTACCGGTGGTAATCACGTATGTCTTTTTACTGGGAGGTAGCTAAGACACGTTGTAGGGCATTTGTACAGGAGGGAAAAATGTTTTCTAACTCACGCCGGCCACGCCGTTCCCCAAGGAATATCATTACGACCTGATACATGTTTACCACCGGTGACCGTGATTCAGTATTTACATGCCGAGAGAAAATGTCACATGCTGCACACCGAGACGCGATGTGCAATAAAATGCGGCTGGTCGTAAGATATCGGCATCGGTTCAAGAGTTGATATTTTTATCTATAATAAAAAAATGAATTGCAAAATGTCTTGTTAAGCGCATAACTCAACAACGCCTGGACCAATTAAGCCAATTTTTTTTTTTAATGTTCGTTGAAATCCAAGGATGTTTTTTACATTGAGAAAAATTCGAATAATTGCTGGGAAGATCCTAAAAACAGCCCTTTTTTTTTTAAAACAGCCCTTACTGTAATATGGATAATATAATATTTATCGTCTCCATGGCAATGTAATCACTGATCAAGAACATCATCTATGGTGGTCGATTATTTGTGAGCTCTCTGTTAATGAACGGTTAAAATTATAATGATTTGGTAGATTAACAATTTACAATGCCATTACATTTGTATTCATTATTCATGTATGTTATTATACATTATGTATATTATTTAAAGACGTAAATTTTTACTAAAAAAGTTGAAAATTGAAACTTGAGCACAAAAGTGAAAATTGAGCACAATGAATTGTTATTATTTTTAATTTACTATTAAAAAATTAAAAAATTGATATTGTTTGTTAATGTTACTGTCGTAATTAATTCATGATGTATATAATTTTGAGGAATGAATCATAACAAATTAAAAAAAAATAATGTTTGGTGTTTTGTTATTTGTTAATTGGCTCCCATGGCTGAGTTACACTTACTGTAGTGAGTTAAACCAAAAAGGAGTTGAACAATCATAATTTTTTTGTGATTTTTTTCAGGCCATGAAGTACACAGGATCAGCTATATTATATATAAATGAATGTTTATGTGCAGATCTGTGGGAAGAAGATAGGCTAATTTAAAAAGGGTTAAATTTGGTTTTTTTATTCATCGGATTTTAGTACGTTAAGGTTAGGATTATATTTTAATTGATTGTATTAATCCACCGTTTTATGTCAAACTTGGTATAACATTGATACTTTATTAGAGTTAAATACATACACTTACGTACAAACAGCACTAGGTCCGCGATTTACCGCAGGTAGATTGCCTACCTGATAACATACTGCTGCGAATCAGAATTTTTATTCCGGGCAATAGAAAACTTAAGATAAGTCTAGAACATCATCCACCGAATATTAAATAACGAATTGAACAAAGTTTGAGTCATATAGAGTTAGTATATTTAACGAGCAACGAAGTGCACGGGATCAGCTAGTTTTTGACTATAATTACAACGCTTCAGCGATGCGTGTGCAGGGAACATGCTTTTCTCTGGATTCTCCCCCCCCCCCTCACCCGGACGGTAAAGAAGTCTACAAGTATTTCCGTGTTAATGAAAATTATTTCTACGCCGAATCGACGGACTGGCCACGAATGAATTTAACCAAACTGATTTGTAGTTTTGAAATCAATCGACCCGCGCAGTCGGTTAATCAGGTATAATATATTTGAACGAGAAATTGCGCGATAATAAACAGTTTTAAAATCTTACTGTCCGCAGTAGGCTGTAATGCACATTCGTTTTCTTCGAGAGTATTTTATTAGTTAAGTTCAATTTATCATCATGGTTTGGTAATTATTTAAAAAAAAAAAAATTGCTCTATCCCTTCGAAAAGGATTAAATCTCCTACTACTGAGTGTAATACTATTTAGTCTGTTGTGCATCTATCAATTTAAAAGTCTGCGTTAACGTTGTGGCAGTTTTCGGCGTTACTGTTTTCGTAGACTTTGGTAGTTTAAAAGTACAAAGTTCATTTAAAATTAAATACATATTTCCCTCTTGTTTCGTACAGATACAAGTACTGTACCAGTACCTCGGGCAAAGGCATAGATTTCTCGATGAAGTTCGTGAGATTTTGAGCAATACTGTGTTTGTAAAGTTTTGTCAACGGGGAAAAATCAAAAAATCAAAATTCGCTGCGAGACGGATGTACAATAACAATATTTTTCGAAGGATTTTTCTACGGTCGGGTTTCTGAACCACAACTCTCTGCGCGGTGGAGTCAACTTCTATAATTATATTTTCTGTAAACCCGTGGGCATGATTTTACGATTCGGATCAATAGGGAGCGCGGCCGACTCTTCACCACTTATGGCTTCCAAATGGGATTCTTCCATCCAATTGTCCACCAGCACTTTGAAGTTGTACGTCTGTGCGTTCCTGTCTATGGTCATCGGTTACGCGCGGAAAACAGTGGAAACGCGACGGCCGAATATTGTCTCTGACGGATGCGACACAATCGGGACGTCGACGGCGACTCTGTACAACAGCACCGCGAGTTATTCGTGAAGTAATTCTCGTGGTACACACAACCGTTAATGCGTCGTCGGTCGCGTGTTTGCGATATAACGTATCTATGATGATTGTAACTCAGTAACAGTTTGATTAGTTCCCTCCTCGTACGTACACATACGGTCGCTACGTGCGAAATTGCCGGATAATATACCTATAGGTACGATTGTTTGAAATATCGGTAGACAAATACTGTGATACCGGCTGTTTCGCTATCCGCTAACCGCTAATTGACAAATAAAAATCGATTTCTCTAACATTTCGCGGTGCTCGAGGAAACAACGACGAAAGATGTCGTTATTCATTATTACGATATAAGCACGTATCACTCCCGTAGCCTTTGTTGACCTCCCTCCCCTCCGAGTACGATAATTTCATATCCATTTAGTGTTAATATCTAATCGTAATCACCCAACCAAACCTTTTAATGTATTGTGCGTTTTCGACGGACAAAAAGAGAAAAAATCGATTTACATCGTGAATTTCATTTCTCGGTTGTTCAACATTACTTTGTGATCTTGAGAAAACGGTTATTCAAATAAATAATAAACTCTGTATAATCATTCGGACGCGATTTGATCTATCGCAGAATTGATCGTAGGTACGATGAAAAATACTCTACACAACACCTGTGACGACTTTCAAAAGGCGTCAGTTATCACCGTTTTCGAAATGGTGCATACTCTTTGGCCGCGGCGTACAGGACCACGGGGAACACGTAACGTCACGAAGTCGAGGATCCGTTGGCGTACCTACGCGATTGTCGGCGATGAACCCGAACCGAGAAATCGTTGGCTGTGCCCCGTCGAGGGTTCACCAGAGGATCGTTTCCCGACGTCCTTTTCCCGGAATTATCCGAATTAGTCGCCCGCCCGTTTCCCCAGAGGCCGCGGTAAAAATTTAATTGCGTTTGTATTTTTGTTTTCGAACTTGCCGCTGCACTCGTCCGATACACGAACAAACGCCTCGTGAGACAGCCCTTCGCACGTTTTCAATACGTTTACGTTCGCAATACCGCCCGTCGTGTAGGCTGTTTGTTTGTTTGTTATTTTTTTTAATTTTATTTTCATCGTTTTTCACACGGTACGTCGTCGGTACGCGCGTTGATTCAGCACTGCCATCACGGGCCAGACGTTTCCGTGATTTTCGTCTCGTCACGTTCGTTGCGCCGTTACAGTAAGGAATGGCAAACAATCGTTGATCATCGATCTATCAAAATTTCGATACATCGTCCACCCAATATCAATACCACGATATATCGATCACTATTTTATCGATACATCGATAAATATCGGAAAATGTTTTCTAATACTAAAAAAGGTGGTAAAAGATTTATAGACTACAACATAGGACATAGGTGATAGATTATAATTTATTAACACTTATTACAAACCAATAAATTGATTAATTAAAGCATGTACCTGCATATATCAATTACAAGATATTTTGTATTTATAAAAACAGAACAATTTAAAAAAAATTATAATTGCAATTTTTATATATTTCTATATACGCCTGGAAAATTATAATGAAAGTATCATTTAAAATTAAGTGCAAAAAAAATTTAACAAAATTAACATTTATTTAGTTTGGAACCAAAGATCATCATCAATAGAGTTTAAGAAAAGTAATTTACTCAATCTCTTTCTTTGATTTTGAAAGCGTTAAGCTAGCCTTTGAAAATAATTTTTCCGAAGGAATAGATGAACCCATGATGGACAAATATTTCCGAGAAAGTACATATAAATCTGGATATACAGTTTTCATATCTTCCCAGCATTAAACTGGATCTTCTTTTAAAGAAATTAAAGGCTGTGATAGGTAGGCATTTACATTGGTAGTTTCTGACGAATCTGTTCTCCTTTGTTTTCTTTTATATTTCCTATGTATCAATGTTTTGCGGTGTTCCCATAAATCAAAATGATCAGATTGCTGTTCTTCGTCAACACTTGAACAATCAGTTGAGCTTGTTTCCTGTATTGAACTTTTGGCTAATTTGTTTAGTTGTTTAGCTTTACTATAGCTTTTTAACAGGCTACAGGATCTCGGAAGTGCACATTTTTAAACCTAGGGTCTAAAGTAGTAGCTATAGGAAACATTAAAAAACTCAATTTTACCAAACCGTTTTTCCAATTCTGTGATAACGTTTTTTTTTAGTTTAATCCCAATATCCATGGTAGATTGCAATGATTTTATTTCAATGGTAACACAATTCAAAAGTAGCATAATTTTACTGATAACTACATATTTTTCATCAGATATTTCAAGAGTAACTTTCTCAAATGGCCAAAGTAATTTTATTGTTTCACGCAATTGTTGTAGTTCTCTTGCTGTGAGCATTTCAGGATCTGATGGCTTTTGCAGAAGAACATTGAAAAAGTGTTTAGATAATATTAAAAATCTATCAAGCATATAAAAAGTGTTGTTCCACCTTGTCTTCACATCTAGAATAAGTTTATGGACATTCCCTTCCTTTTTTCCTGAAAAATAAAATAAATTTATTATTTAATCAAACTCCAAATTTGTACATAAATTATAAATATAATATTATTTTGTTTTCATTTAAATAGCAGTTTATGTATAAAAAAATCAGATTTATTTTACCTTCATTAATTTGCAATTTTTTGAATTCATCAGAAGCTGAAGTACTCCGTTTAAAGTACTTAACTACCGCTCTGACTTTGTGCAATAATGTTTTAAACTCCTCAGAATTTGAGATTGAATTATCTACAACAAGGTTAATTGGGCAAAACAAGGAATATGATTCTTTCTTCCAAACTGGTCATAAATTGCTTTGACCATATTGGCCCCTTTATCAGAGACGACAGCTGCAACATTGTTTTTAAGAACATTCCAATCATCCAATGTATTTAGAAGTGGACTTCCTATATAGTCAGTGGTATGAGATTCGTTCAATTCTACTACACCAAGTGTACCTAAAATTTAAGAATTAAATTTAAATTAAATTTAAGAATTTAATGATTTAAATGATTAATTAATTTGCGCTAACAGTCATTATTCTAATTTTTAATTGACAAAAAAGTGGAACCATTCAAGAAGTGAATTGTGATTCCTAAAAAACTTTTCATGGTATAAGCATCAGTCCAAGCATCAGTTGTAACTGATATATATTTTGCATTTTCAATTTTTTCTTTAAACCGCATTGAAAGATAATCAAATTTATCATCAATATATTTTTTAATAGTATTCCTAGTTGGTATTTTATACAATGGGCAAAGCCGTGACAGCATATATCGAAAACCTTTGCCATCGACTGTACTAAATGGCTGATTATCTTTGCAAATATAATATATAACAGCTTCAGTACATATAGAGTGTTGAGATCAACCATCTAAAAATTAAAATTTTTAATATAATTGAATAATAAAATATTTAAAAAATAAAATATTTACCTAAAAATGAAGCTATTTTTGTAAAAGCTTGTGAAATAGACTGTTGTCGTTTGATTGTTTCTGAAGTAGCTTCAGAAGTACTGGTATTTGCACTTACAATACTATGAGATTCGCTTATATCTGCGTCAACCTATTTTAGTATTTTAATTGTGTTTTATTATTAATATTATAAATAAAATAGCAAAGTTTTATTGCATTTGAATTCATTTTTAAATTTTATATTTTACAATACAATTTGATAATTAGACAATATTAATAAAATATTATTATGAATTAAATATAAATTAAGTTCCGAGTGACCAAACTCTATCTAATGGTAATATTAAAGGAATAATTTGTATTATTAATAATAACTAATAAGCAGGGCTAGGATTTGTATGCAATAAAATAATGGAAAATATGCATTTTATTTACCAAAATATGCAAAAATATGCATTTAAGTTTTTATAAGACAAACTCAAAAATTTTAGAATAGATAGAGATAGTCACGCAAATAAAAATTATACAAATTGCAAAATAATGCAAATATTAAATAATACTTCGATTGTAATGTACAGCCAAAAACATTAAACAGTTAAATCAGAACAAAAAAAACTATCGTACAGCGGTTAACCGTCAACGGTATACGGACTACGAAGAAATGATAGCAAATAGCGATTAACATGAGTATAATATGGCACGTATCCGTAGTCATAAGTGTGGCCAAGGGGTGTGCACAGGGTGTGCATCTGCACACCCTGCGAGTCTTTTCTAGGTTTTAACTTATATAGATTTATTATTAAAAATATATTTAAATTGATGATTTAATTATGATGATGTCATTGAAGAGTTCAAATTATTTAAACCAAACATAATAAATATATGTAGTATGTACATAATAATAATACATAAATTTTTGACAAAATTTAAAAGAAATGGGGGGTAGGTTTACAAATATTTTACTTGCACCTCCTGCGAAAGAAGTCTGGCCATGCCTATTTCCGTGGTATATGGCAATATTCATTATACCTTTATTCGCTTATGCTGCATGGGCTCATGTCTTTATCGCCTAATTAGTATTCTAATAATAGTTTAATAGAAGATTGACGCGGACCCGTGCGGTAACCGTTATTGAAACGGTTGTCGCCGACCGCGTCTTAATATCACTCGTCAACCACCAGACCGCGGTACGCAACATCGTCATGACACCCCGTCTCCCATCCATCACTGGAAAGGAGACGAGAGCGGTCGCGACGACGTCCGTCGGGTACGGCATTTGAATCGTTCTGTTTTTCCGACACCGCGGAACGAACACGATCCGTCAGTGTGGTATATTTCATTTCTTTTTTTTTTGTAATTCTTTACATTGTTTGGATTACCAGTTTTATTATTATTATTATTATTAATGTAATAATCATTATTGTTATTGGCAAAACATTGTTACTTTTATTTTTTTTATTATTTTAACTTTGCCACTCATTTTTTTATCGACGTGTGCGTTCAACATCATCGGCGACCACGCGTCAAATTGGCTCCCCGAATAGGAATCACCGGATAAGTACGTGACAGGTAAGATATATTTCCGCTAGCTTCAAAACCACGCTTTGCTTTAGTCATAAGTTTTTACTTAGTATTAATATTAGGTAATACGACTACACGAGGTAAAGGAAGGTTACGGAAAAACTCCGGCTGCTTAGCTTATCGCAAATCGATATATAGAATACACCAGAGTCCCCGGGCTACGGAAAAAGATATCGCACGCGCACGCGAGACATCGACCGAAATACTCGCAGTGTATCGATAATGCGATTAAATTTTTCGACTTAATCTGTTCCGAGAAATCGCGACCGGTCGAACCGCGTCCCACTAGCTGCGTAACGACGTATCTAATTAAACACACACCATCATAGCAGCGCCGCCGTAATCTAATAACCGGTCGGTATCGTAATAGACACGCGTGTGCCGCCGCCGTTAACGACGTAGATAAACACGCGCAGCGAAAACAGTCGTTTACGTAAACACTGCCGCCGCGCCGTGATATCCGCGTAACGTGATAGTGTGTTGCTTATCAACAAAACAATTTATTTGTTTTCAAAATTTTTCTTTTCCCTTATTCTCGTACGCGGACTACACATCACAGTACCACCACGTAGAATAGTGTTACGTGGTACCCAATGAAAACAGATACCTATCGTAATGATGAATGTTTCGGGATGGAATGAAGCGACTTTAAATCATTTAACACTTTGCAAAACTCTTTAATAAAATTAAGTAAATGGCTTATACAGAACATACAGTTATTAATTATTAAATAGTGCACAATAACAATATCAAAGACAAAACTCAGAAGGGCTTGTGCTGATAGCTAGACACGTCTGATGTTGGTGGTGAAACGGAGCCTTTATATACTCTGTTTGATTTTGTTGTTGTTAGTTAATTGTTTTGTTTTCGCCACCTGGTTGCCCTTGGCCTTGATCGTCAAATTCGAATGATGACGTTGTTTGCGGTTGTTTGTGATTTGTAATTCGCACGTGGCTTCTTCTCTGTGTCTATTTCACAATTTGTTCATGGTCGTGTGATGAAATATAAGGATATGTATTACAATGATTTGGTACTTATGATCGTGGCTTAGCTTTACATTACAATTATGTGTGCAATAGTTATTTATATAAAATATAATTGAACATTTTTATCCTCGTATGACTCGGGAATATGCGTATTAATATATGCATATTACAATAGGGAAAGAATTACACACACGCAAAACACACGATACGCCCGCGCACATACGATCGCTTATTAACCGTTCCAAATAACGACAATTTCCGCAACATTAATATGTCCGGAAAATCGTTAAATAAACTAACGTTGAAAGAAATGCGTGACGAATACGAAATACGCGGGCTATCCACCACGGGCACCAAAGCGGATCTCGAAACACGTCTATACGAATTTTTTTTGTCGCAAAACGTCGAGCCCGGTCTTATCCGATTTTCAATAAAATCGTTGAGTGCGACCGAGGCGTTTAGTGATAACGAGCATGGCACCCAGGACGTCGCTCAAAGTGAAGGGGCGGTCGGTAATCCACAAGGACACCACCACCCTGTAGCTCAGAGTGATCCGGGCACCTCGCAGTCGAATCTACTCGATCTCAACGCGAGTTCGTACGCGACTGACACCATTCAGACCGCTCACGAACAAATAAAATTAATTCGTCAAACGACGCGAAACAATTCGAATGAGCCCTCACTCGAAACACGGTTGTCGGCCCTCGAAGGCTGTCTGACCCGCTTTTTCGACGATCACGGTCGGATTGCGGAAAGCATCAGACGTATCGAACTCGGCATACCGACTTCGAGGCCCGAGCGGACCGAATTGACCCACCAACCGCAGCCCACACACACACGGACTAGGGCGGACCCACAATGGGACCGGATAGGTATACAATTAATGTCAGCCCCCCCACAGGCCCCCCTTTTCAGCACCGGACGGGTACCCGACGCACAACCGCACCACACGAATCGGAATTACAGCCGCGAAGTCGGAGGTGCACATCGACCTCCACACGCGTTAAACTCGTGGTACGACGCCAACCGTGATGCACGAACTGAATACGATCAACATGATCGATCGGTCCACTTCGCGGACATGTACCATTCGGACTGGCTACCGGCCCCGTCATTTTATGCCTCCGAATGTTCAGTACTCATTCCGTATGAGGATTTGCGCGCTGCGCGAGCATCCCTACCCGAGTTCTCCGGAACGAAGGCGGAGGACCCCGTACGGTTTTTGGAGAATACTGAATCGATTCTAGGACAGGCTAGAATACCACCAGCGGGTTGGACAAGGGCAGTCGAATCTCAATTAAAAGGGACAGCGGGAAGATGGTGGGCATCTATCAAAATCTTGGACCTGTCCTGGCATGAATTTCGGTCTGAATTTTTAGAAAATTTCGACAACGCCGAAATTCAAGCCCAGTTGAGGGCAGAAATTGTTTCTGCGCGACAACCCGACCACCAATCCCTTTCCGAATTCGTCCTCGCGAAAAATCAATTAACGCGCCGCGTTAACACTGGACTATCTGAAGCACAGTTAGTAGGTATAATTGCGGGCCTAATGCGTGACGAATACCGGACCCACGTTCGTTTACAGCGGCCAGTGACATTTGTCGAGCTACGTCGAATAGCCGCAATCCTGGCCCCTACAACGAACCCACCTGCTCGACCACCGGATCGAGCACCTCACTCACAAGGGAAGAAGGGTCCCCGACAGGCGACCCGGCCGCTAAACAGACCACTCCCTCGCACCACACCCGAAGGTAAACCACCACCGTGGCCGTGTAGATATTGTGGGGGGACCCACTGGCATAGCGAGTGCCCCCACAATCCCACGTCTTCGGGAAACTGCGGGGGAGGCGGAAGGGATTAGTCCTCCCTACCACCTCCACACAACACCACACCAGCCATTCGAATTTACAACACACACCACCCGTTGGCATTACGGACGGGTATATTACCAAAAGACGCCTTTCTGGCAAATCGTACCGTAAGTCGGTTAAGTCGAATACTGGACCAACGATTACCAAACAGTCGTCTTCGGAAATATCCTCCGTCAATTCATCCGTAGTTGCTCAAAGCACCACGGCGGCCATCACAAATTCCGACGTTCCAACGTACGCCCGACATCAGCAAGTCGGCTGCGTCCCTCAAATCCCAAACCTACACCACCCCAATCATACCTATCACCCCAAAGATGGTAGTCATCCGGCTTCAGGGGAAGTCTTAGGTGTAGGAACAAAGGTAATAGGGAACAGAACGGTTGTCACCAAAAACAACAAGGGACGGGCTAACCACACTCGGTCCCCCCTTTCGGAAAATTCGCCTGCTCCAATGGCGCGGTCTCCGAGCACAGAGGTAATCGACGAGGACATCTTGGTAATGGCGGTTCGCCACGATTCACCAAAGACCCACCGTCGCGGTTAAGAACTACTTACCCCGCTCGCATGAGTATCCCACGTTTAGGAACGTTACACAAACATGCCACGACAAAATTCCGACTCCAGCAGTGGAACTCGAATTTAGGTCAGGCTTTGTAACAGCGCTTCTAGACTCACAGGCCCAAAAATCGTATGTAAGCCCAACCATAGCCCGTAAATTCGGATCACCCATCAACGGACTACCCACACTGGTTAGAATAGCAGATGGACACACCACCTCCACGAGTGGTACCTCCGCCTTCGAAGCCAAAATCGGAGACCTCACCATCCCTTTCGAAGCAACCATAATGGACGCATTGTATTGCGACGTATTACTAGGACATGACTTCCTCGTAGAGCACGAAGTCTCTTGGGACTATGCCGCATGCACCATCCACCTGGGTGCTAGAAGGAAGACCACAGCATGTTGGAAAGGGCGCACAACACCCCCCAACACAATCCCCGATTTATCAGCTTTGGAAATCGCCGGAGACCCGGAAACGCGCGAAAAATACACCGCCGTATTAAACAAATACGCGGCTGTTTTTAGCGACCGGGTCGGTCAAACCAAGCTCATTGAGCATGACATCATTCTCAAAACTCACACACCCATCGCACTCAAACCTTATCCCTACCCGATAGTGAAACAAAACATTATCGATGACATGGTTAGGGATATGGAAACACAGGGCATAGTTGAACCGAGCACCTCCCCATGGGCAGCTCCAGTAGTCTTAGCTAAGAAAAAAGATGGCTCACCACGCCTCTGCGTAGACTATAGGCGGCTGAACGATGTGACCGAATCTGACGCATACCCGATGCCCAACTTAAACAAGTTGATAAGACAAATGAGGGAAGCGAAAATTTTCAGCGTTTTGGACCTTAAGTCGGGTTACTGGCAAGTACCACTTAACCCAAACGCTAGGAAATATTCAGCATTTCGAACTCGCAGGGGGCTGTATCAATTTAGGGTCCTCCCCTTCGGTCTCAAGAATAGTCCCATGACATTCGTACGGCTCATGAACGAAGTTTTAAGAGGTTATCTGGACGAGTTCGTCCAGGTTTATTTAGATGATATTGTTATCTTTTCCGCAAACCAGGACGAACACCGATACCACTTGGACAAAGTTCTTGAACGACTGATGAGATTTGGAATGACTTGCCAGACTAAGAAGTGTAAGATTGGTTCTACCGAAATCTCCTTCCTAGGACATCTTGTTGACTCAGAGGGCATTCACAAACAACCGGAAAAGTTAGAGTGCATAAAAAACTCCGAAAACCGAAAAAAGTTAGGGACTTGCGTAGGTTTTTAGGCGTGTGCAATTGGTATTGTCAGTTTGTTAATAACTATGCCGACATCATTGCCCCCTTAACCGATAGACTTAAACAGGGAGCGAAATGGTCATGGACGGATATCGAACAGAAAGCCTTTGACTCTGTCAAAAGTGCCCTGTATGACTCCCCTAAATTATCCCCACCCGATTACACCGAGCCCTTCTGTCTCCAGACTGATGCTAGCGAGCTAGGCGCTGGTGCAGTACTTTTCCAAAGGGGTGACAGACCTGAGGAAAGGCGCATCATCGCTTACGCAAGCAAAAAGTTCTCGGACACACAGAAGCGATATGCCGCTGTAGAACGCGAATGCTTGGCAATTATATGGGCTACGGACAAATTTAGACCATTTCTCGAAGCGCGACCGTTTGAGCTATTTACAGATAACGCAGCGCTAACTTGGCTTCATAGAGCAAGGGACAACAATTCAAAATTAACGAGATGGTCACTCCAACTCGCAAATTTGGATTTCCGCACGATACATGTACCCGGCGTGCAAAACGAGGGACCAGACATGCTTTCACGGAACCCTGCCCCAGGCCCACCCGTAGATGAGGATCAGCTCGAGGAGCGCTTAGTAGGGGTACCCATATCACCACCCACCAACACTACTGAACCCCCAGCTGATAACATCTTCGCTACAACCGAAACGGTCGATGTACGTGCTGACGTCCCGTTTTCCACCACAACCCTCGTGTCTTGGCAATCCAATGACCCCCAGACGCGAGACATCATCAGCACACTCAAATCAGACACCCCTGCACGTAACACCAGGAGCGCCACTACAGATACGGACAAATTTGTCCTATCAGGTGGTCTCTTGCGGCAAAACGTAAAGGGTCACTCATCAATCGTGATACCCAAAACCCAGTCCCAACAGGTGATCTGGAGGTATCACGACCATATCACAGCTAGTCACCCAGGTTGGAAGGAAACTTACCGGGCAGTCAGGGACCGTTTCTATTGGAAGGGGCTCATAAATGACGTGAGGTTGTATGTCAAGTCTTGTCACATATGTGCATGTACTAAACCACTCAACACACGGTCTAATGACCCCATCACCCCCAGAAAACCCCGACACCCCTGGGAGGTTATCAGTATAGATCTAATGGGACTCTACCCTCGCACGAGTAAAGGAAAATCCTATATCCTGGTAGCTACTGACTGCTTCAGTAGATGGACCGAGGCATACCCACTCGGAACAGCCACTACTAAAACCATTACCGAAACGCTTGAGCGGGAATTTTTCTCACGTTTCGGCTACCCCCGCGTGTGTCTCAGTGACAACGGCCCCCAATTCGTGTCAAATGACATGCTCAACGCGATTGAACGATGGGGGGTGGAACACTCCAACCTATCACCCAAGAGCCAACCCGGTCGAGCGCCGCAATCAGGACTTGAAAAAAGGACTACGCGCGGCACTCACCGACGGCAAGCACACCACCTGGGATACAAAGTTAGCCCCTATTTTATTCGCTATTCGAAATCGGCGCAATGTTCAGACAGGATATCCACCATCGGTAATAGTACTCGGACGCGAGTGCAAAAGACCCGGTGATTGGACCCTAAAATGTGATAAACATACGCCGATCGAACCGACAAACGGGGATAGACATAAGCGGGAGATAGAAATTACAGGCAGACACACCGTGGACAAAGTGGCCGAGAAGTGCAAATTCTCGGAGGGAGACGTTGTCTTATACAAAGCCCACCACTTGTCCAAGGCTCACAAGGGATTTCATGCGGGATTCGCACCGAAATGGTGGGGCCCCGTAAGGTTGGAAAAGCGATTGGGAAAAGGAGTTTTCCTAACCGATCAGCTACCGCCTAGGAAGATCCACGTGTCTTGCCTGAAACGCGCAAACAATTAATCATGTAAACAATTATGCGCGTTTTTTTTGTCTTTTTTTTCAGAACTATACAATCAAGTTATGGACCAGCACCAGTTGGTAAAGATGTTGGACCAGGTGAAGGAGGCGGTCGTGGCGCAGTCGGTGACCTCCCGGTTACGGACGGTCGAGGAGGTCCAGCGGGCGGAGCTCGCCCGTATCAGGTCCGAGCCACTTCTATGGGCCGCTTACCGCAGGGGATGGGCGGATCGGAATGCGGACCTGGTCAAAACCCTCGGGTCGAAGGCAGCCAGGGAACCACTTCCGCCGAATGATAACTCCACGGCGAAACGGCGTAGCCCACCACCCACCGGGGCGAAATCGGCCGCTAAGCGGACACTGGCAGCTAAACCAACACCGATCGCCCGGGAAGCTCCGGCCACACCAGTGGGAGCTACCACGTCGCCCCGGCCTGCAGCCACACCACGACCGTCCGGTGCGGCCACCCAGCCACAACGACCAGCGACAACCTGGGTGCGACTGGCCCCGGGACGCCCCTTGGTGCCGAGACTGCCACCAGCAGATCCACACTCACCAACAACGGAGTGGACGGGGATCCCGAGCAAGGTCGCCTACGTCGACCGTCTACCGACACCACCGCCTGCACCTCCTGCCAAACTTGGGCCATTCGATCCCTGGCCGAAGCCCGTACAGCCGGCAACACCACCAGCCACAACATCAACGTGGTCGGCATAACGGGCCAAGGAGAGGAGGAGGGAGCATCAACGGCAAAAAAGGATGCGGGCAAGAGCCGAGAAGTCGGGCCCTAGCAAACAACACCGGCTAGCGAAACCCGTCTCGGTGGAGTCAACCATCGACCCGGGATGCCAGGAGCCGGTGCAGGTATCGGCCTCGGGAGCAGACGTTCCTACGCAGGAACTGCGACTGGGGCTGGACGCCAACCCGGAGGAGTCGATGGAAGTCGACGATTCGATCCTCGACAACTCCGGGTGACCACTCCCGACATTCTCGGAAATCGAGGATGACCAACCCGCATTCTTTACGCCCATCACGTCCCCCAGGGCGGACTAGACGCCACAGCCGGGCTGCGACCCGTCCTCGAAGGACCGGACATCGCCCCCCACGCAGTGAAGTCGTCCCCATTACCACTGGGAGGACCTCATCACACGGGCGGAACAGTCAGTCGACGACCCGACTTTCGAAGTCCGGAAATCCTCGACAGACTGACTGCCGAAACAGAAACGGGACAATAGTGTACCAGACTGGAGCGATACCGCGATTGGCGGTTTGGCAGGGGGGTATGACGCGGACCCGTGCGGCAACCGTTATCGAAACGGTTGTCGCCGACCGCGTCTTAATATCACTCTTCAACCACCAGACCGCGGTACGCAACATCGTCATGACACCCCGTCTCCCATCCATCACTGGAAAGGAGACGATTGCGGTCGCGACGACGTCCGTCGGGTACGGCATTTGAATCGTTCTGTTTTTCCGACACCGCGGAACGAACACGATCCGTCAGTGTGGTATATTTTATTTCTTTTTTTTTTTGTAATTCTTTATATTGTTTGGATTACCAGTTTTATTATTATTATTATTATTAATATAATAATCATTATTGTTATTGGCAAAACATTGTTACTTTTATTTTTTTTACTATTTTAACTTTGCCACTCATTTTTTTATCGACGTGTGCGTTCAACATAATCGGCGACCACGCGTCAAGATTTCCCGCGGAACCGCACGGCCGTACATAATATACAATATACATATATCTACTTTCAACGGAATCAAGTAGGATGTATGTAACAGATATATGTAACAGTGAACATAGCTAATAGCTATTAATATATAACATCCCAAATAATTCATAGTTGTATTTGTTACTGTTACTAAATAGTATAACTATTATATTATAATAATATCTATTGGTTTCCTAACGATAAATCGTATTAAAAATTAAAATATCACAAGACTCGATAATATCGAGACGATATCGATAAGGTTGTATCCATATATAATATTTCTCGATATATTAATTTCATGTATCTGTTAGCGGCAATATGTATAATATTGGTATTTTATAAAATGCCTAGGAATTCTATAGAATACCAACTACACCCGGCAATCTATAAAATTGTTTAAATTACCTAAGCATTATATAAAATGCCAAACAATGTATAGGTAATATATTAAATCCATATAATCAGTACCTATTGATATTTGACAATATATAAATCCATTAGTAATCTGTAATCTGTAATCTATAAAGTAGAATTCCGACTGCCGACAGATAACGCGATATTTTTGTCACCGTAGTCATATTTTACTCTTATACTATTTTATCATTTACATTTCAGTCTTTGACAAAATGTCGTGCGTGGAGAGTCGAGTGCGCGAAATGAAAGTTCGTTTTAACGCCGAGTTATTGAAGCGTCAATGTGACTTGAAAAATAGTGTGTTTTTAACTGATGAGCGATATTATCAATTAATTAAAGATGTTGATAGTGCTAAATCGAAAACAAAAAAAAAGAGCCGCGTGACTATTGGTTACTTAAAAAATATGATATTTTGGTCGTTAATAATAATAGTAAATTAATTTATCCTGTTAAAAATAATGATAACAATATTTTATATTATATAAAAGAAAGTGACGTTTTTGATGTGTTACATGATGCTCACCAATCGTTAGGACATAGAGGACGAGACAGAATGTTGTATGAGCTTAATAGTAAGTTTAAAAATATTACGCGCTTCGAAGTAGATCTTTATTTGTCATTATGCGAACTGTGTCAATTAAAACACAAAAAAATTAGAAAAGGATTAGTAGTGAAACCCATCATTTCTAGTGAATTTAATAGTCGCTGTCAAGTTGATTTGATCGATTTTCAATCAAATGCTGATAAACTTTTTAAATTTATAATGGTATATCAGGACCATTTAACTAAATTTATCGTCATAAAACCATTAAAGACAAAAACTGCAGAAGAAGTGGCTTATAATTTAATTGATATTTTCACTTTACTTGGAGCACCTTCTATATTACAATCCGACAACGGTCGTGAATTTTCCAATCAAATTGTTTCTAACTTGAAAAATTATTGGCCCGATTTAAAAATCGTTCATGGAAAACCTCGACATTCCCAAAGTCAGGGAAGTGTCGAACGGGCAAACCAGGACATTCAAAATATGTTGATGACATGGATGAGGGACAATAACACTTCAAAGTGGAGTGAAGGTCTAAGATTTATTCAACTGATGAAAAATCGAGCTTATCATAAAGGTATAACTTTAGGTATAACTTTAGGTCGCCTTACGAAGCACTTTTTGGTTGTAAAATGAAAGTTGGTTTAGATACATCATTTCTACCACCATATATTTTAAAAGATTTAGATGATGAAGAGAGCCTTCTTAAGTTGGTAGATCACAATTTCATTGGCCCAACTAATCAAGATGACGAAAATAATATTACCAATGACGAAGATAATATCACGTCGATCGACGAAGATATTTGTACAGTTGATAATAATATAAATACGGGAAATTCTAAGGACGACGAAAATATTGCTACCAATGACGAAGATTTTATAACTACAATTAACGAAGATATTTGTACAGTTGATAATAGTATAAATAAGGGGAATTATTTGATGTGCTCAGAAGAAAACGATAAAAATATGGTTCAATGTCTAACATGTGATAGCAAAATCCATGCGAGTGGCACAATATCTGTGGAGAAAGACTTGTTATGTAAGCTTTGTATCAGAACTAAAAAAACCGAAAACCAGAGAAGAGAAGCACATTGTAATTTAGAATTACAGGCTATAAACATGAAAACTATATCAAATAAAAAATTCCCTCCGGCACTTGTTGGAAACACAGTAAGAGTACCAATTTCAGATGTTGATCGAGGACGAGGAGAAGCTCATAATGTTTTGGCGTGTGTTTTGGAAGTTACAGAAGATGGATTTTATCGTTTAGGAAATAAAACAGGTACCTACCTATTGTTTAATTGATAATTTCGTAAATTTTTAATTATTAATTTGTATTTTTTGTATTTGTTTTCATTAGGTGTTCTGAAACAACTTTATGCCAGATCCCAATTTACAGTCTGTCAACAAAATTTTGTGGATTTAGAGGAAGTAAACCACGAAAAACAATTGGGTTTACGATCTATTGCCACTCAAGAAGCTGGATCTGGACAAGGCTTTATTAAATGTTCATGTTCGACAAGATGCCAAAATAACAGATGTAAGTGTTTAAAAAATAAAATTATATGCAATTCAAAATGTCATCCTAACCTACAGTGTTGTAATAAATAAATTTAACAACTTTTTATAAACTTAATCATATGAAATATAATGTTTTTTTTTTTGTAATAATAGAATACTTTTAGTAACATTTATTTTGTCTTAACGAAATTTAAAATAAATTTAAAAAAGTACATAGATTTTTGTATTTTATAGAATAATATAATAGTAATAATAATTTTTTTTTCATTTTTATGCATTATATTCTGTAATATTTATGATACCTAGGTACTTTGTAATAAATATTTTTTTGTGTGCTAATAAAATTAATAATTGTCTTAATTATGATAGAAGGAAATCTATTTATTTGGGTTATATCACTGTTCTACAGATTGCCAATTTGTTGTTTGTCATTTTATGAAATGCCTAGTTACTATACAAAATGTTTAGGAAATGTATGTAAAAAAAAATATATTATACACTTTTTTTAAAATCACCAGGTATTACATAGAATTCCTAGGCATTTTATAAAATACCAATATTATACACATTGCCGCTAACATATCGATATTTTCGATATATCGATATATCGTTGCCATCCCTATCTACAGTTGGCGAAACGTATAGTTCTTGGACTTGTACGTCGGTACGGTCGTAGGCACAGTTTTTCTCGTTACCACTACCGTTTGGAGAACAGCGATCCGTTCGCAGTAATCATGTCCGTCACTCGTGCATCCGTGTGTGTTCAATTTTTACATTTCGTCAAACTGTAGACGGACACCATTTGGCCGGAAATTTGGACGCCACCAACATTGAACACGGGTGCGTATCTCGTGTAAAGGTATGTTTTTCTAGGAGCACGTTTTTTACGCCGCAGAAACAAATTATGTCGGCCTTAAGCGTAAAACGTATTACTCGGCGTAAAAGGGTTTTCCTATAAAACATAATAGTGGCGCGTTGAACAATTCAGTTGACTGCTGAAAGTGTGATCAGTGTGTAGTGCATTTGTATTGATTTATTAAGTATTTATACACATTGTTGTACTTACATAATTTTTTTGTATCTAGATATAGATAAGATATATGAATTCAAAATATATCTAGATATAGATACAGATAAAATCAATTTTATCTAGATAAAAATGAGATGATTTTTTATAAATTTTATTCTTAAAACATGTTTGTAGAAAATATTAATACAATTATGAGTTATGACTAGGGCTCGGAAGTTGATGCATTTTGCATTTTTTTTTGTAACTTCTTAGACGATGCTCTCCTGGCCACAAATCTGTTTCATTAGCATGTGAATCTGAATAACTAATTTTTATTTTGCATTTTTTTGCATTTTTTGGTGTTTATTACTTTTTAAGTCATTTTTTGAGATTTTTAGGTAATTTTCCCACATTTTTAGTCATTTTTACTGATTTCACACTAGTTCATTTCTTATCGTTTCTTGTCGACCATTATACCGATAACTTAAAACTTGGAAATTACCACAGACTAATATTAGTACCTATCCAATTTTATCTCGACAATTACATTTCATATTGTATTAAATAGTATTATATCTGCATTTTACTTTTTCTTAATAATCGATTAGTATCCGATTTTATTATTTTTTTATTTCCCTATTTTAAGGATATTTTTGTCACTTTTATATCATATTTTGAGTAATATGAAGCTTTGATAAATTTATATAGAATTTTATAGTAAAATAGAGTAAAATATTTAAAAAAAATGTATTTTTATTAATTTAAAACTAATATTTGTAATATTTTTAGATCATTTTTTAAGGACATTTTTTGCCATTTTATGTCATATTTGCATTTTTTTATGTCATTTTTTATTGTTTATAAGGTCATCAACTTCCGAGCCCTAGTTATGATTATATAAAATTTTAGTTTAAATTACTAATAACTATTTGTGAAATGTGATAAATAATGATTGTGAAACTAATAATCAATCATCAATCATTCTACCTGCCAATGATATTACAAATAAGTCAGCCGTTGCACCTAAACCAGGTAAATTATTTAGTTTTATTTTTCATACCTCGCATAGGCATAACTTGAAACTTCATATTTTTGTATAGGTAGTTGACTAGAATTATATCATCTAAAATATAGAACACATCAATGAATAATTGATTTTATATTATTATCATTTACAAAGTATAGGTAGAATTTAAGTTGCACTTAACCCTTCATAATTATGTCTATGCATATACCTCCCTACATTAATACAAAACTTATAATTACGGTGTATGCATATAAGGGTGGTTGTTATTTTTTTGTATGCTAATTATTAAGCCATGATCCCTTACATTTGTTAAGCTGTATGTACAAAGCATATTTGTTAAACTTTACCATTATTGTTCAATTTCTTCACGAGCACCCCGAGGGTTGAAGTTTGAGCAAAAAGGGTTGTTTTTAAATAATTTTCATATATCTCACGAAAAAATAATATTAATAAATTAATTATTAGTTAAATATGCATAGAATAAAATTTGTAGAATTTTTAATTCCGCATAAAAAATGTTTTATACATAATTCCTGTAGATTAATTATTTTTTTAAAAAAATAACATTTGAACCGTTTTTAAAAATTATTTTGTGAAAATTAGTACTTTTATATTTTTTGTATTTATAAACATTCATTTTTTATTTATTCCAACTTTTTTATAAAAATAGTTTTGTGCATTAAAATTTGTAGAAAACTGTATTGTTTAATTAAATAAACATTAAACAATTTGAATAAAAAATAACCAAAAAACTAAAATAATGTAATATAATCTATATTAATTCTAAGATTTGATAATCAAAATAATTAATAATTTACTGTTTCTTTCAAATATTTTTTCAGTCAAACGATGTTTTAAGTGTTTCTCTACTAGCACTAGAATATTTTGTTCGATAATCTTGCACTGTCTAAAAAAAAATAAGAAACCAACTATTTTATTTTTTACTTATGTATTAAGTAGGTATTATAGAACATACAATACATTTTAAATTTCTTACTTGTAAAACAAACTGCTTTTGATCCTCATTTTTGCTAAACTTTATTAGTCATTAAATTCTTCCATAAGTTTCACCCCTCTCTCTGCTGTATCATTGACTACCCGGAGAGATTAAATTATTTTATTTCCTTTTCGGTATCCTTCTAGATCATTATTCTTTCATCAAAAATTGAAAACAGCACATTCTTCGTTTAAATACCACAAGTGATTTATTATTTTCGATATTGCTTTTTCTGCTACTTCTTTGTTATCCATTTTGTATGCATTCAATGTTCTTAAAAAAAAATTTCATTCATAGGTGCTGTAATAGCATTTGTGGATGAAAACCATATTTCTGTATATTATGAAACAGCATATACGTTTTAATATTTTTTCTTGTTTTTGAGTAATTTTAAATTGTGTTCGGATTAAAAATATTTTTAGACAATTTATTGCCTTTGCCATCCAATGCGCAAAATGCTCGAAAATGTATTCCTTGTGAAGGAACGCCAACTAAAAATATTATTATTAATTCGAGTAACTCTTTATAATCGTCTCTGGGAAAATTGTCTTTGATTTAATTTTTTGCAAACTTTAAAATTTCGTCACTAATATCTCTTAAAATGTTTTTCACATTTTCGTCAGTAGACCATATTGAAAATAAAATTTAATCAATATTTCTCCATTCATTCTTATATTTTTTAATAAAATAATATCTGGGCCTGTACTAGTCACTAAAATTACTGTAAAAAAAACACCATGTAACACTATTTCATAAACCAAGTGTCTACATGCCTAGTACAAAATATTCCGATCAAGTTTTTGTTCTAATAGGTGGAGTGCGCCATTTAACATGCCTGTATTAGTTGCAGTAGTTTCAAATACAAATGCATGGATTGTATCTTCAAGTGACAATTCTTGTAGAGTATGATAAAGAGCTGAAGATTTTTTTCTACCTATACATGATTTAATTTCTGGAACCCCTAATAATTATTCTATATTTAGTGCTGTAACAACTACTGGGAGTAGGTCAATTTTTGATTTTCCCATGTCTGGTAATATTTTTAAATCCCAGTGAAGCACTAATGATTTTAAATTAAATTGTTAAACTTCAAACGTACCCGTTCAGAAATCTGTTGTCGAAATTTTTCCCAGGATATTTTAATCGATATTCGATTTATAATATATTCACTAGAATCTATTTCTAGTGTTTCCAAAACGGCTGTTAATAAGTGAACACAATCTCTGTCACTTACTTTGCATTTATCAAGTGCAGCAGACAATCTTGGAGACATAATTTCTTTCCTACCTCTTTTCGATTTTGGTAGTCCAAAATCAGTTGGAACGTTTTCATGGGTACTTGATGTACTAGGAAGACAACGGACTTTATCATGCCATCGCAAGGGTCTGAAGAATCAGAATAAAAAAAATAAATAAATAATGCTCTGAAATACTAAGTAATTTCTATTGAAAGTAGATTAGTATTGATTATAAAGTATTATATTATATTATTATATTATTATATTATATTATAAATATTATATTATATTATATTATATTATATTATATTATATTATATTATAAATATTATATTATATTATTATTATTATTATATTATTATATTATATTATATTATATTATTATAAAGTATTGATTATAGAATAGACTAGTCTATTATATAATCAATGATATTTCCTAATAGGGGTATATTACCTATAAGGACTATAAAAAATTAAATTTATAAATATATACATAAGTAGGTACCATAAATAATCTGATATAGACCCAAGTTTGAAAACTTCTTTGTTTTTCCATGATAACTATAGTGGTACAAGATATTTTTCTCAAAACATAAATCAATAGCAGTTCTAATGGCTGCACTAAGTGGTAATCTACCAACTTTTAAATAAATATATGATTTCTGAAATAATAAAAGTTTATTATAACCAGGTATAATAAGATTTTATGATGCCTAAATATACATGCATTGATCATTTAAATATATAATGATTTCATCAATAATACAATTTATACTTACTAAATCTTCTTTATTTTTTCCAACATAATTTATATCAGAACTATTGATAAGATTTTCAACAATTAAAAGATCTTCACTTTTTACTGGAATTAAATCAAAAAATGGTGAAGGTATTGTTGGGATTGGTATAGCTAAAGCTCTTAAGCGACTATCAGCTGTCATAATAGTATTCAGCTTTTTATCAATCTGTTGAAGAGCTGCACATATACGTGTATTAGATCCATTTAATGTAAATACTTGATTCATCAATTGCTGAGCCCTTTTTTTACACTGATCTGCTTGTTTTATTATTAATTGTTTCAAAGCACCAACATTTTTGCAACAACAATCTATGATTATAATTAATTTAATCAGTTAATTAAAAAAAATATATATATTACGTAGCCATGTGTATGAGAAAAATGTTAGCTATTATAATTATTATTATTAGAAATACTGAGGTAGTTAGGTATGGAAATATGGACTAGTATATACTCAACAGACACCATAATTACAAAATTAAATTACATAAATTAAATTAATTAGTTTATATACCTCTAGAAATTGAATCTACCCCAATCATAACATTCTGCTCTTGGTCTTATAACAGTCATAATCGATAATAATTCTTAAGTACCTAACGAGAAAGATAAACAATTCTGTAAGAAAAAAAAAAAATGTCCTATCAACACTTCCACCGTGTGTCAGTGAGCAATGTCGTATACGCTGATTGAATCAATCGTATAGACACAAACACATAAGTAGAATTAAGGTAATATTTAATAACTGCGTATGTTCCCAGTGGTAGTCGAGTCACACGACCACCACCGAAGACCCTTTTTATTTGTTAGTCTTCCGTCTTATATACATTTAGCTTAACCTAATTATACATATTATTGCTTACATGCTAATTTTGATTTTATAAAGTAGATCATAAATAAAAATGTTATTGTGACACTAATATACTTGTTATTTCTTCTGCTTCCTTTGACCTCAATTATTTTGTTGATTATTATTGTTGTGACTGTATGATACTACAGCGACTAGCCTGCAGCAGCTTTAAGGTATAAAAATAACATACTACAATTTACCATAATGGTTACATAATATATCACTGGTTACTGATTCATGGTAAACGATCTTATCACTCATTATCTTAATAGATAAACGACAATAAATTCCGGTCACAGATATCTATATTATACTAGATAAGGTACTCGCGGCGTTGCACATAGGAAATAGTGACGCAAGATTTCAACCGTTATCACAGGTTCTTATCACATTGCTGGTTGGCAAAATATTAGAATTTACTATGGGAACGAGTACAATTCACTACATAAATTCGATACTTCTTTACATAATTTACAAGTCTACGACTTCAAATTTTAGTCCCGATTCCAACAGTGTATTATATATTTGAGGTCTTTAAAAAAAAGCTCTCAAACATGTTGTCTATAGATTTTACAATGTATGTAACAAACCGATATATAATACCGAGTTATAATTGTAATGGTAATCATTTTGCAAGTCAATGTAGGAATAATTCACAGAATTACCGAAATAATAAACGACCGCCTAATCAGAATAATTTTACGAGACCTTCAACTAGGTATAATGAAAGATTAATCGCAAAGATTAATCGCAAGCGAATATTGTAATAAAAACGGACATAATATTAACGAATGTTATAAAAAACGTTATAATGATCGAAATAATCAAAACAACGGGAATAATAATAATTCGGGAAACGCGCAAGTATCGGATATGGTCAGCGGTACACGCTCGATAAATCAAACAACTACAGCCGATGTTTCCACATCACAACAGGATTAAATCATTGAAAATCATATAAGATGTAAATCAGATTTCAGTAAAATTAAAAATTTAGAATTATTAATAGATACAGGTAGCGAAATAAATGTAATAAAAATTAACAAATTAATAGGAGAAATAATGGTAAACGAAAATAACAAAATTAAAATAAGAGGAATAAATGATAAATTAACAGAAACTATTGGAACAATTAATATAACAATTGAAATAAATAATGAAAAAATTGATGTAGAATTTAACCTTGTCAAAAATGATTTTCCAATTTTAAAAGACGGTATATTAGGAAAACCTTTCTTAACTAAAAATAAAGTCGTAATCGATATAAGTAATAATTTAATTGTAATTAATAACGAAAATAAAAATAAAATATTAAATGACGATAAAGAATATTTTTCATTAAATCCGAGAACTGAGACTATTGTAGAATTACCGATAGCCGAACCTAAGGTCGAAGATCAAAACATAATTACTTATACATAGGTAAACAAGAATTAATTAAAGACGTATTTTGTAGCAATGTGATAGGAAAAGTAAAAAACGGTAAAATTATAGTTAGAATATTAAATATATCGGAATGCACGCAAAAGATAAGATAAAATGATTTAAATAAAATATTATATGACGAATCTTCAGATTATAATTTATTCAAAATAGATACGATAAATAAAAATGATCCGTCAACGCGAATAGAACGAATAAAAAATTTAATTAGAAACGAACATATGAATAATGAAGAAAAACAATCTATATTTGAATTATGTGAACAATATTCTGACGTATTTCATTTAGAGGGGGATAAATTAACTTTTACTAACGCCGTTAAACATGAAATAAAATTAAAAGAAAACCAACCGCTTATTTATAAACGACCGTATAGATTACCTCATTCACAACAAGAGGAAATAGCTTCACAAATCGTAAAATGGAAAATGATGATATTATAGAACAATCTATGAGTCCTTGGAATGCACCATTATTATTAGTAGCTAAAAAACCAGATGCTAGTGGGAAACAGAAATTTAGAATTGTTGTAGATATTAGAGCATTAAATGAAGTAACATTAAATGAATTTCATCCACTTCCGAACATAACCGAAATACTAGATCAACTAGGTCAATGTCAATTATTTAGTGTTGTCGATTTGGCATTAGGATTTTATCAAACACCATTAGAAAAATCATCACGTGAATTAACGGCTTTCTCTACTAATCAAGGTCATTGACATTTTAAACGTATGGCCATGGGAATGAGAACTTTACCCGCGACTTTTCAAAGATTAATGAACAACGTATTAGCAGGCATAATAGGAATAAAATGTTAGTATATTTAGATGATATAATTGTATACGGTAAAAATTTACGCGATCATAACAATAAATTAAAAGAAGTATTCGAGAGATTAAAAGAACATAACTTAAAAATACAATCGGATAAATGCGAATTTCTAACACGCGAGTGCTTATATTTAGGACATGTAATATCTGAACAAGAACAAAAAAGAACAAAAACAAGAACAAGAAAGTAAAAGCTGTTCTAAATTTTCCAAAACCAACTAACGTAAAACAGATAAAATCATTTTTAGGATTATCAGGTTATTATAGAAAATTTATTGAAACATATACTGCTAAGGCAAAACCAATTAGAAAACTTTTTGAAAAAAGATGTTAAATTCGAATGGTCAGAAGAATGTCAAAAATCTTTTAATTCATTAAAACAAGCATTATGTTCTAAACCAATTTTAAAATATCCAGATTTTACAAAACCATTTATTTTAACAACTGATGCAAGTAATAAAGCATTAGGGGCAATATTATCGCAAGGGGAAATAGGAAAAGATTTACCTATAGCTTATGCTTCACGAACTTTGAATAAAAGTGAAAACAATTATAGTACAACAGAGTTAGAATGCTTAGCCATTATTTTCGGTGTAAAACAATTTAGACCATATTTATACGGTAGAAAATTCATAATATTAAGTGATCATAGACCACTGACGTGGTTATTTAATTTGAAAAATCCGTTATCAAAATTAGCCCGATGGCGCATACAATTAGAAAAATATGATTATGAGATTAGATATTAACCGGGAGTACAAAATTCAAATGTAGACGCATTGAGTAGAATGTATAATATAACTGAGATAAGAAATGATAATTATTCTAATTTTCTTGAAAAAATGGAAACACAATTAATTTCGAATAAAAATGTAAAAGAAACGATAGGAAATTTATTAGACGTATCCATTGAATATCATTTAGTATCGGAATCCGCTAAACAATATAATTTCACGGAAGGAATAAATATAATATTAAAACATAAATTTGGAAATAATCAAATGTTATCACCGAGTAAAGTGATAGGTGATATAAAATATTATAAAGCAGACAATTGATATATAATATTCTTAATAACTAAAAATAAAGATAAACAATTATCAATGTATGAAATTATGTACGTAACGTTAATGAACTTGAAACAATTTTGCGAGGAAAATAATATTAATAAATTAGCAATGAATAAACTAGGTCATTCAGATAACCTAGAATGGGAAAAAATTAGGTCAATAATACGATATATATTTCGGAAGACTAATATAGAAATTTTAATATGTACGGAGATAGAATATACTGAAGAAGAAAAGTTAGACATTTTAAAACAATTTCATGCAGTTGCGTGTTTAGGGGGTGGGCCCGGTAGGCATGTGCCCACCCACATTTTTGTATAAGTACTAGACTAGTTTAAGTTCAATCTACAATACTTAATGAAAGATGATAATATGATTTATAAATAGTCAGAAAAAAAATTGTTTTGATTATTATTTTGTATTCAATAAAAATGTATAGCAATATGAGTGATGCGTATTTATACGTATTACGTATTCATATGTGGAGAGAATAATGTTATTTTTAGTCTTACAATGTTGGGAATTACCATCAATAAGATAATCTGTGCGCTCCGTCGCCACGATTTTAGTGTATATAATTATTTGTATAGGTATTAATGTATTATATTTATTATAAGCATTAATAATAATCAATTCTTTCTTTGGGTATTGCTATTAATTTTTTAAATATTATCAGTTGCGTTTGCGTCGTGTTAGTCACCGTTTCAGTATTGTTTCGTTTTTACTCTTCAAAGTTCAAGGATATATTTAAATTTAAATTTGTGTTTTTAATTATATCCATTTGGCATTATTATGAAACGATTTTTAGTAAATAAATCAACAGTGAGCACGGACAAGTCGATCACAACAAATGTTACGAATTTAACTCCAACTGATGCAAAACAATCAGAATCTAGTTTTGATGAAGTGTTTGACATTAGTAATAATATTGATGAACAGGCAGTTCAGCCTAGTATTTACTTGTTTCCTCGTCGGATGATATACAACAAATATCGATCATTTTATTCGTCATGGAATTCAAAATATCCATGGATTGAGTATTCTAAACAAAAAGACAGAATTTATTGTTATTACTGCATTTCGCTATAAATGTAAGTAACACCTCAGGACAACAAGTTTTTATTAAACAAGGCTATTGTGACTGGAAACGAATTACTGATTGTACAATTAAACATAAAAATTCTGCCATTCACAAATTAAGCTTAGAAAAATATAAAGCTTATAAAACTTCAAAAACATCTGGTGCTGTATCATGTCAAGTAAATAATTGTACTCAGCAACAAATATTAAAAAATCGTGATGTATTAAAACCGTTGATTAGAATGGCACTTTATTGTGCTCGTCAAGATATTGGTCTTCGTGGTCATCGAAATGAAAAGCTACACATTTCAGATGACAGTCATTCTACGTCTAATAGTTCTGTTAGTGTTACTACAGAAATAGAGCATTATAGAAATCAAGGTAATTCATTTACTATTTCATTCTTTTTTTTTCTAGAAAACCAATCTAATATTTTTTATAATTATATGTTTATTTTCTACTTGATAAATTATACTCTAACTTATGTGTCTATACCCACACAGCAAAGATATATTTAATAAAAGCCTATTAGACATTAAATATTGAAATTAAAAAATATTTAATCAACGTTTAAAATTCTTTAAATAAATATATATTAAAGCTTAATTAAAGTTTAATTTTCATTGCTTGAACCCTTTTGTAATATTGAACCAATTTTAAAAATTAAACTTTATTTTAAATTGCTTTTCAATACCTGAACAATATTACAATTTAATATAGCATTAAACTTATATTCTTATATGCTGTATAATATGGATACATAAAATATTATATTATATTATAAATACATAATATAATTAATAATATTATACATATTTTGAAAATCTAAAACTATACGTAGGAAAAAAAAGGTACACAAATATAAATGGTACACATATTTAATATTATTACATATTTTTATTGTATAGCCTACAGGTAAGACAATGCTTAAAATATATAATAAAATTATTATAAAAAAAGTAATAAACAATTTAATTATTTTCATTAATTTTATCACTTAATCTTTTGACATTAAATGGGGCTTGTGCTAAATGGTATTTCAAACGTTCCTCCGTAGCATTTTGGTCAATGTTCTTTACTTTTGTTTGATTTTTAACAGCATCTATAATGGTATACAAATATCTATAATTTAAGTTATAAACAAAGGTTATCAACTATATTCTATTCAAGTTAAAAAACAAAGTCTGGTAACAGCTGTTTGTCTCCCCGCCTAGACAATAATTATCAGCTGTATACCTGCCGTTTAGTGCACAACACAACGTTTCTTAACTTGAACAGAGTATAGAATTGCTACCTTCTCAGAACCAGCGTTGTCACGTTTATAGCTTTTATTGTTTACAACAAATTATATTATATATTAACAATAATTAATTAACTATAATATTATTCTTACCAAAAATAACTGAGCATAAATTAAGTTTACTGAACTTCTGTTTTCCTTTTTTTCCTGTGAATGAAAAATTGGATAGTAATACATCAGTAAACAATTTATAAATTATCCTTTTCATAATTGCTTTTACAGAGTTTCCTCCCAAATGTGACAAATCATTTACCTAAAATAAATATTTTATTGTTTAAATTGTATTATGAAAATGAAAATGATAACAATTTTAATTAGTTTTTTGTCATACCAAATTGTCACGCATATTTCTATCTATTATTTTTTCTTCAATAACATCAAGCTGTATAAGATCATTTATGGGCCAGTTGAAGTCATCTATGAACTCATTATTTGATGAACATTTGATGTTTTTTATGTTAGATGTATTATTGTCTAATTTAGATAGTATTTCCATTTGTTGCATACTTATATGTTTTATGTCAGTTTGAAGATACATTATATTTCTTAACAAAGATTTCAATATTTTTTGAGTACCTACAATAAACATAAAGTTATCAAATTAAATAGGTAATCATATAACATGACACACAATGTTGTTGGTAGAGGGAAGGGAGTTAACTCTTTTATTTTGCTATTGGCAATTTAATAAATCTTAACATTTGTTGATGTATTGTTAAAACTATATTCAACTTTTTAAGCATTTTTATTTTTTGAAACTAATTTATATTGTTTGCTATCAAATGACAAACAAAATTAAACCAGAAATGTACTACCATTTTTATGCAATATAAAAATGTAATAAATAAAAGAATAATTTAATTATGATACATATATAAAATACATTTATGATTTAATTGTGTAACTAGTTACTGTATAGCACAATAAATTAGCTTTAAAATTAAAATTAAATATAAACAAAAATTTATATAGTTTTGAATATACATCATAAAATGAGTGGTAGCTGATTAAGATTTATTAAATTGCCCATAACTAAAAATATTATGATGCTGGCAATAAATGCACAATTGTATAATATGATAGTCTAAGTATAAATAGTGTACCTACACTGTTTATTCTAAAATATTTATGATGTTATAGTTCTAACAGTATAATATATAAATACAGTTACAGTATAATATTAGACTATTTACTATAGTAGATAATATATTATGGTATATTGTACTCACAATTATCAATAGTCGAATTACTACTGCAGATTTTAGAACAGCTATCAATAGTTTGTAATGGTGTACAACCTATAATAAAATTGTAAATACACTATAGAATATCAGATAATAATTTTGCATGTAAAAAATTTAAACTTATCAATATATCTGTGTTTACTTTTTTCTTTATCACTACTATTTGATTTTGATGTTTGTTCATGATCATGTGTAATTTTTTTTATAACTAGAAAAAACAAATAAATAAATAATATTAATATACAACCAACAGTTGATAATAAATAATTCCCATAAACCTACCAGGAAAAACTTTATTTTTTATAATTTCTGTTTGAAAAGTTTCTTCATTCGACAGCATGTCAAAATTTACTTTATTGTTGTCTGTAATTAAAAAAAAAAAAATTATATAAAGCTTATAATATGGTACAAATATCACACTAAAATATTTACATGATTTTTCTTTATTATCGCCAAAGTTAAGTGTTCTTGCAACTGAAAAGAAAATCAATTGAAATATTATTTAACTATTTGTACACTTTGATATCTAAAAATAGTCTTAACTTATATTTTGAAACATACCTGTAGGGAAGATGACTTTTTTAGTACATGAATCGATTGTTTCCATATATGGACTTCTTATCTGGTCTATAAATCAAAGTCAAAATGTAGATACCCACTTCTAGACAATTAATTTGTCAATGCTTATTAGTAGTTACTTTATAAGTTACCTTTAGCAGCATCTTTTCTAGGAGGTGATAACCAACCACTCGTTGAAACAGGCGATTTATCAACTAGGGACTTCACATATGAAATGGATTCACCATAGTTTAATTTCTTAATATCAATTTCAAGCTTTCCAGGCACATTATCAGAGCTCATATAATTTTCTATAAATCATTAATTATAAATATATAGAAATACAATTTATTTTAATAATTAAAATACAAATTGCATAATATATTATTCATTGTGAATCGTAATATGTGCTGTTGATGTATTAGAACACTACCTATACAATACCCAATACATAATTTTTCAATGCTTACCTATTAATTGTTACTTTATAAGTTACCTTTAGCAGCAGCTTTTTGAGGAGATGGTGACCAACCACTCAATGTAACAGGTGATTTATCAACATTATAAGAGTTCACATATGAAGTGGATTGATCATTGTTACATTTTTTAGTATTAAATTCAGACTTTTCAGTCACATCATTAAGACTAATATCATTTTCTATAAAGCATTAATCATGAATATTATAGTATTACAATTTATTTTGGTAATTAAAATGCAAATTATATATATATATATATATATATATATATATATATATATATATATATATATATATATATATATATATCATATTGCTTACAAATCAAATTTTATTATATTGATATATATGTTAAAACACTATCTATTTCAATACCTTATACATTTTTAATATGCATTATATTTACCTGAAAAAACAGGGCAGTCAATTGATGATTTGAGCTTTTTTGTTTTAGGTTTAGCATCATCTTCATCAAGATCTGAAATATACATGGCTTTTTTAGCCTTTTCTTTTGCAATTGTTAAAGATTCTAAATAACAGTGAAAATCAAAAATGAGATATTATTAGTAGTACATTATATTTAATAACACAATTATTTTTCTAATGATTACCTATTCCTGAGCTCAGTAGTCTTGCTTCAAAAAATTCATATTCAATTTTGTTTGGTATGCTGCGACGCTCAATCAATTTTTTGGGATTATGTGGTTTTTTTGGCCATGCACAAGTACCATTTTTCACTGAATACCAAAATTTTGGGACAGCGGCAACACTGTTATCTCCATAAAAATGTACAACAGAATATGTTGCTGTCATTTTATTTTATGAAACTTTAAGTTATCTTAAATTAAAATTATTTAAATTAACAAAACTAGTTGGTATAAAAATTAATTATATTAATTATATTATAATTTTAAAATATAAATATCAAGTACAAATTAAAAATAAATATATTATTTTAAAGAATTAAATATTTTAAATAATAAAACATAATAGGTACCTAGTATTCAAGTCCAAGTACTTAAAGTATATTAAGAATAATTAGGTGGTATCAAGTATTTTATCACCTAATTATTTTTAATTAGGTACAATATTACCATTTTAATCAATATTTACAAAAAAACTAAATCATATATTATCATATAATATTGTAATTACCTACATAGACAGTTAATAATAATTACAATTTAATTTTAAATGTACTAATTATTGGATGAATGTAAAATAGGGAAAGCAAACTTTACCATACTATTGTTTAGAATAACATATTTTGAATAATCACATGTTTCTATATCAATTGTAATAAGGTGATTAGAAAGTTCATTCACAATAGCTATACCTATTTTCATACTATTTATTGGTTTTTCATATAATGGTTGAATTGTTTTGAATGATTGGGTTACAAATACTTTTTTCTTACTACTTTTATGAACGCATATATTAATAACTTTAAATATATTAAGTTTGCCTCCAAAAGTATAACCTATGTAAGTATCAGAAAATGATTTTATATTATCTTTTATAGCAATTTTAAATTCAGGTTTTATGCAATCTTCTGGCAATGGCCCACCACTATACATTTTTAAATATTTTATATTGATACTAGACTTAGACTTTGTATTCAATTCATTTTCACTAAACATTTGAAATTCATGGTAACGTTTTATAACCTGCTCCAATGGTTTCTCATGTTTTCTAATCATTTTTTTCAGAGTTTTCATATAGTTTTCAAATGGAAAACATGAGCAATTATCGAGGGCACCAAACTTTCTATAGTCATCAACAATGTGCAATAAGTTGTGTACATTAAGTGATATGAATTCTTTACCATATATTTCACAAAATTTGTCTACAAAATATGTTAATATTTTTTTAACAAAATTAACAAGATCTGTACCAACATTTGGTACTAAAATAATTCGAAAACTGACATGTAAACAAAGAAAATGTAAGTAGCATTCATAATTTAAAATGGTTTGTAAGACAACTGGACCTGTATAAAGTAAGAATTGACGGAATTCAGTTGCCTTCCATCTAGCAACTTCATTTAGCCCACGAGGAAGTCTAGAAAAATCACTACATACTGAAGGTCTTAGAGCTAAAAGTTCTTTAGTAATATCATTGACTTTTTTACTCTGCAATCTAATCGAAACAGGAGCATTTTTAATGCAACCAAGCCACAACAATATTAATTTTTTTGTTACTCCTAAGCACACTAGATGCATATAATCAATGCTAATACTATTTACTATATCTATACCAGGTATTTCAGTGATAATTGAAACTTCATCAGTCATATGGAATTCTTCATCAGTTCTATTTAAAAAATCGATGTGAGTTCTCTGAGTAATAAAATCTGTACCGGGAAAACAGACTCTATGTTCAAAATAAAAACCACTTATTAAACACCTAGTACACGAATAATAACCAGTATGTCCTTTAGTTTTTAAAATGAAACTTTTTGCTGGTAAATCACAACATATTGCATCTACAATTACTTGTTTTATACCGAATGCTGTTTGAAATCCCGTTTTATACAATTCTTTTGTTTCGTTTACCAATTCTAACAAAAAAGGATTGCAGTTGAGAGGCTTATCTTTACCCCAGTACAATCCAATTAAAAAAACATGAGGTTTATAAACAGGATGACGAACATATCCCAGTATTGGCCAAAAACAGCTAGATGAACTTTTCGTCAAGGGCAGACCGTCAATTCCGATAACTATTTTGATTTTGTCTTCAACAAAATATTTATCGTCAGAGTTAGAAATATTCTTCAAACTATTATATATTGTGAAATAATAATAACTACCTGGTTTGACAGTCTGTATTTGTAAATTTTGCATAGATGGATTAGTTTTTAATATAGTTCTGGCATCTATAGGAAAATAATTATGACACTTATGCATTTTTAAGACCTTCAATAATGCACTCAAAGCAACTTGAGAAATATTATAAGATACAGCCCATTTTGCCAAATTATTTAAAATTGATGAATCTATTTTATTATCTATGGAGTGAAGTTCATCTGGATATTCATCAATACTTAATTCATCCTCAGTATCAGAATTGGATGAAAAACTAATTGCATCGTATTCATCATTACACATATTTATCGTATCATCAATGTAGGGTAAATTATGAATAAGATTTGGTGTAGCCGGTGTGGACAAAGAAGAATTTAGATCTAAACTACCACTATAACTAGGTAAATTTGGTTGAACTATACTTTCTGGTTCAGTATGGACACTTTCATCATACAATTCTATTAATTCTAATTCCTCCAAATATCTTCTGCGCTTTGTAGATTTGTTAATGGTTGAGTACGACATAATTAAGTAGGTATAGAATATGATTTCTAAAGAATATAATTAGCAGTTCTAACACAATAATTTTAAAAATTTTCAAAAATAAAACTATTAAGGCCTATGGGTAGGTATTAATAAAAAAATCTTATGCCAAAAATCAAAATTCAAATTAGTATAAAAGATAACTATTACCTACTGAGTACACAATCTGTAAATTGTAATATTATACTGTAATATTATATAATAAGTATAATATAACTAGTAACTGTAGTATACCTATAATACATATTAACTTATTAACTGTAACTTACCGTAATTTCGATGTTAAATCCACCAAAAAATGAAAATAGGTACAAAACATTTGTAAAAAGTTGTTACTTGTAACAATACAACGGACTTTAAAATTAACGATCACGGTAAAGACAAAACAACGTGTTTCTAGTTTATAACAATGACCATAACACGCGAGTAAAGAAAGAAGTATGCACATGCATGGGCACAGTATACACCACGATATATCTTTATATAGGTACACAAACAAACACATACAACTGCAGTATAACCTATAAACATTTGAACTTTTGGTTATCTTTGTTTTATTATTCCCTGCACACTACCTATAGGTTAGAATAGTATCTAGGTATAGTTATATATCACCATCGCACATGTATAGTCAATATAATAAGTAGGTATTTCAATATATTTTGCTGAATCAGGTATATTGGAATAAGCTATTTTTGTAATATTATTGTGTTCGTATTTCGGGGAAAAGAGACCGAAACACTAATGGTGTATGCACATGTAATACAACCGCAAAATAGATTATTTTTATATTATGATAGGTACGCGCCTATACCGTTTTGTCATGGTCGTCAAACAACATTTTCCGTCATTGTGTAGCCGAAAATCGTCTTAGAGCAATTTCGTTAACGACTTTTTTTTTAAGTTAAGTATTTCTCTGTCGAATTTTAACTTGGAGGAACCGTTTCTTCACCAAACGTTTCGGTTTAGGCCCCCTTAAAACGTACTCCTGAAGTCGTGGGTCCTAGGACCCCCCCTAGGTGTATTTTGAAAACGTTTAGTTTATGTACGACGTTTCTGAAACTCGAGATTTGGGTAGTTTGGAGGTCAGTTATCAAATTCAGCATCTTGTGTTGAGACCGTAGGAGTATTTTTCACCGTCTTTTGGGGATTCGAAAGTTCAAAATTCGTTTATTTTGGTTTTTTTGGGATTTTTAATATATAGTTGATTTTTCTTTTCGATCAATTTTGATAACCAATGGATTTATAAAATAAATGTGTAGGGAGCCAACTCAATGCATAAATCTTGAGAGCCAATTAAATACGTAAAAATGACGATTAATCGTAATTACCTGAGTAAGGAGCCAATATTCAATAACTCCGTTAAATATAAAATTTAAAAATTTAATCACTATTAATTTTTAACATTGAATAATAATTGTGTTCGTTAAATATTTAGTTTAATAAATTGATAAAATATTAATATGTAACGGTAATTCAATATTTATTATTTTATATTTAATAAAATGCTTTTAAATATTTAAATTTAAATACATTTCCTGTAATATTTATTAAAATGTTAATAAATATTTAAATTTCAATATTTAAAATTAAATTTAAAACAAATATTTATTAAATCAGTTTCATTGAAAAATGTTGTGTGGGTAAGGTAACTGCTTAAATATAATTTTTTCTAAAATATTTAATACATTTTAATTGTGTATGATCATTTACTTATCAAATATTAATACGTTAATACGCTATTTAATTCAAGGTATTTGGTGGGTAAATAATAAATAATATTTTTATCTAATATTTATGATTTTAATGTCACAAGGAATTTTTTAGAGTTGGTTAAACTGTCAAGTTTAGAAAACAAGAACTTTGAATCAAATCTGATGTCACTTCCAAAAAATGCCAAGTACACATCAAATTTAATTCAAAACGATATTCTGGAAGCAGCTGCTATTGTTGTTGGTCGTAGTATTGTAAATTAAATTAAAAAAGGTAGTAATATATTCAGTATAATTGCAGATGAAGCACGTGATATTGGTAAAGAAGAACAAATGAGTTTGTGTATAAGGTATGTTTCAGATTGTATAATAAAGGAACGTTTCCTGGATTTTATTTTATTAAAGAACCTTGATGCTCAAAGTTTGTGTAACACTATTCATAAGTTTTTAGTAAGTATAAACTTAGATATAACAAAATGTATTGCACAGTCTTATGATGGTGCATCTGTGATGCCAGGTTGTAATAATGGAGTACAAGCCAAAATTCGTGAATTATCAAAAAATGCATGTTCATATGTGCACTGTTACGCTCATAGGCTCAATTTAGTTTTAGTTGACACAGCAAAAAAAGTTGAAGCACTGGATGAAATAATAGGATAGTTAGAAGCAATTTATGCTTTTCAAAGCTTTTCTACGATAAGACATAATGCTTTAATACAAGCTCAAAAAGACTGTGGCAAAATTATTGAAGTCCCTCAACATTGTGAAACTAGATGGGTTTCCAAGTATAAAGGTGTTCACTTTTTCAAAAGTAAATTTAAATGTGTAATTGCTGCATTAACAGAATGTTTTAAAAATTAAAAAAAAAGGAAGCCGCTGAGGCTCGTGGTCTTCTACATCAATTTTCTTCATTTCATGTAATTTTAACTCTATTTTACTTGGATGATATTTTAGGTCTTATTAACAATTTATTAGTTTATTTGCAAAAATCTTCTCTAGATATTATCAAGTGTTTAAAATTAGTAAAGTCAACAACAATTTTATTACAAAATATGAGAAATGAAGATAAATGTAATAAATTATTTGATGAATCTGTGATTGCTGCTCAAGAGTTAGATATAACAATACCATGTAACCAAACTGCTACAATCTCACTTTCTATGCCAAGAAGAAAAATGAATTTACTATCAAAATTGAACAATAGTTATGTTTATTCTACAGTTGGTAAAAATAATTCTCTCAAATTCAAGACTGTAAATGAAAAAGATGAAATTCATAATCAATATTTTGAAATTATACACACAATTATTGGAGAAATGAATTCTAGATTTGATGAGAACATAGATATATTAACTGCTGTTGATGCAAGTGATTCAAATTCCAGTAATTTTATGGATATTGAAAAATTGAAATACTTGGTAAATATTTATGGACAAGACAAGATGTGTAATATGGAAACTATTGCTTCTCAATCAATTTTAGTAAAAAATATGTTTGAAAATACAGTCGAATCCGCTTATTACGATGCCGTATATAAACGATTCTCAGCCATGATTTGGTTGGTTTTATATCTCATATGCAGTAATTTTGGTCGGATGTAACGATATCGGTTATAACGATAATTCGGATATAACGATGTTATTTTGAAATGAAAATTGGTTTTTATATTCACCTATAACAATAAAATGGATTTCGTCCGGTGCAATAATTCGTAATCTTATCTGTAATTAGATACTATACGTGTACTACAATGAATAAACGAACATGAATACGCGTATCGTAAACAGCACACAAGTCTGACACGTGTCAGTATCGTTTCAGTCACCGTTTTGATTTCTATCCGTTTAAACACGTTCCATTTTTCTTTAAAATGTCAAATAAAAGACGTCGTTTTTTTCTATCGCTGAAAAAATGAAAATAATTGAACGTTTAGAAAATGGTGTTTCCAATAAAGTTCTTTGCCAAGAGCTGGGAATCAGTCAATCGACTCTGTCTACCATATGGAAATCAAAAGACCAAATAAAAATTTTTTTTCTAAAAGACGTTACATCTAACAAAAGAATAAAATCTAGCCAACATCAAGACGTGGAACGGGCTCTTCTGGAATGGTTCAAAATCCAAAGATCTAAAACCAAAGATCTATTCCAATAAATGGTCCAATACTTCAAGAAAAAGTGACTGAATTCGGGAAGCATTTTAATAAGACAGATTTTCAATGTTCTTCTTCTTGGATTACCCGTTTTCGCCAAAGACACAATATCGTTTTTGGAAAATTAAGTGGAGAATCGGCAAGTGTCCCTGTTGGTGTTTCGGAAAATTGGCTGGAGCACGTTTGGCCTGATTTGTGTAAAAATTATACAGTTTCTAACATTTATAATGCCGATGAAACTGGACTGTTTTTTCGTCTTACTCTGTCTCAAACATAACGTTTCAAAGGGGAAACTTGCAGTGGAGGTAAATTATCTAAAGATCGATTAACGGTTCTTGTAACCTCTAATATGGATGGTTCTGACAAAAAAAAAAAAACTGCTGGTAATTGGAAAGTCTAAGACTCCGAGATGTTTTAAAAATTTCAAAAACTTTACCGTTGACTACAAAAGTAATAAAAAAGCATGGATGACTGGAGAAATTTTTTCAAATTGGTTAAAAGAATGGGATAAACAATTGGCAAAAGAAAAACGGCATATTCTGTTGACTGTGGATAATTGTCCAGCCCATCCTTCTGTTCAAAATCTCGACTTCATAAAGTTGGCTTTTCTCCCTCCAAATACGACTTCATTACTTCTTCCTATGGATCAAGGCATTATCAAGGCATTAAAAGTAAAATTTCGAAAACAATTGGTACTTAAAATTATAAATAGAGAAGAACAGGGAAAAGAACCAACAATTTCAGTACTGGATGCAATTTTAATGCTCTCAGATGCATGGAATGATATTTCTACCACTACAATTAAGAACTGTTTCCGCCATGCTGGGTTGTACCTTGAAACAGAAACGATAAGTGACGAATCAGAGTTCTTCCCAGAAGAAAATTTTCTACATTTCGTCGAGGCTGATGTTGCTCTATGGACCAGTGCAGAACCAAATGAAGAAGAAATAGTCAATTATATTTTGAATGCAAGTGAGGATGAAAACGAAAACGATGACGAGATGGAAGAAATTGTAAATAAGGTACCGTCTATTTCGGAAGTGTATTTTTCAATTAATCAAATACGTACTTTTGTTTCGTTAAACAGCGATATAAATACACCAGAAACATCTATGGCATTAAAAAATATTGATAATTATGTTAAGAAATCGTATTGTTCCAGTTATAGACAAAATACAATTTTTTTTTTTTAAATTAATATTACATATACATATACATACATACTTATATTAATTATACATACATATATTTGTTTAATAAATACATTTTTCAATCAATATTCAATTTTTTTGTCTTCCGGATACAACGAAGTTCGGATATAACGATCTGATTCTCTAGGTCCCTTGAAGATCGTTATAAGCGGATTTCACTGTACTACAATTAATATCGTAGAGCTTCACAAAGTATTAACAATTATGAAACCTGCTTTTCAAGAAATCAATGAAATAGTTACTCGAGTTTTAGTTATACCCGTCACTAGTGCGACTGCTGAGAGGAGCTTCTCAGCAATGCGCAGAATCAAGACATATTTAAGATCAACAATGACAAGTGAAAGACTTCATAATACTGCAATTTTATCAATCGAAAGGAAACTGAGTGGACAGTTAATACAAGATCCAACATCAGTCATAGATGAATTTGCAACAAGCAAAAACCGTAGATTATCCTTTTCTTTATAACTATACTGTAGGTACATTAAAAATATTGATTCGATTTTTAATTTGTAAAACTTATGTTTTAATATGTATAATTAAAATATTATTTTTTTTATTTTTTTTTTTTTATTTAACGTAAGGCTTCAATTACAAAGATTATTAGCCTATTAGAATGGAGGGTTACATATTTACATATTGTGACATAGTTTATATAATGTTAATGTCGATTTTATATGAAACATAAAAATTTAAAAATTTACAAATTTTTATCTAAGCCAATGAGTTTGAAGAACTTGAAGATGTTGGGAGTGTTGTGTTGATTGAGGGCTTTTTCTGGCGATGATGGATTACTGAGGAGGTGACGTGCTGAGGAGTATTTGGGGCAGTCAATGGTGATGTGTGTGATTGTAATTGGAACTTTGCATGAATCACACAAGGGTTTGGGATCTTTGGTGATGAGGTATGAGTGTGTCAGTTGGGAGTGGCCTATTTTGGCTCTGTTAATGACTATTTGTTCTCTTCTTCCTGAGTTGAGTGGGTGAGGCCATTTGGAGATTGTTTCCTTAATGTTTTTTAGTTTGTTGTTATCAGGTGAGATAGAATCCCATTTGTATTGCCATGTTTTTATTATTTGATTTTGAGCTTCCTTTAGTAAATCAATGGTTGGTAATTTGCTTATTTTATGAGTGGAGTTTGTGTTAGAGCCTGAGGCTGCTACCTTCGCCATTTCATCTGCTATCTCATTTCCTGGAATTCCAACATGTGATGGGACCCACATGAATTTTATTTTATTTCTGGAGGAGAAGATGATTTCTTGTAATTGTTGAATCAATTCATTTTTCGGGTGCTGTGAATGAAGTGAGATTAGCGCACTGAGGGAGTCACTTATTATTAAAGTAGGTATATTATTATGAAGGGAAGTGTATTGGGCTGCCATATATAATGCATATGTTTCCGCTGTGTATATGTTGGTATAAGGAGGGAGTTGATAAGTTTTAATTATAGACTCCATTACTAATGCGAAACCAGTTCCATTTGTGCTTTTGGATGCGTCTGTGTAAATTAGTGTGTGGTCTTTATGTTGTTCTATTGTCTCATAAAAAAGAGATATGATGATGGAGTTGTCAGTCGATTTTTTACTATAATTGAGAAGTTGAGTATTGACTTCTGGAGACCAGTTCCATGGTGCAAAAGATGGAAAGGAGATTTTACTGATAGAAGTAGTGTTGAGACCAATGCTTTCTCTTATCTTGGTATGGTTTTCATAGATAGTCATGTGTGTATTTGTTTGATTGTGTTGGAAGTTGGGATGGAAGTTAGACGCTGTTACATGGTTTGATAGATTTGAAATTTTTAATATGTATTTGACAGTATTTATATTGCGAATGATTTGTAATGGTGGTTCTCCAGCATTACATAAGATGCTGTCTACTGGGCTGGTTCTGAAGGCGCCAGAGGCTAACCTTATCCCTTGATTGTGTATGGGATCTAATGACTTGAGTGTTTTCTTTTTGGCGGTGCCATAAATGACGGAACCGTAATTGATGAGGGAGAGTATAAGTGACTTGTATATAAGAATTAGACTGTTCTGATCTGCTCCCCATGTGAGGTTGGATAATGTTTTTATAATATTCATTCTGGTATTACAGCTAGTCTTTAGATTTTTTATGTGGGGTTTCCACGTTAATTTGTGGTCAAATGTTAGACCTAAAATGCGTATATTGTTTGAGAAGAGTAGAGGAGTGCTGTTTAATGTAATCTGGGGGATAGTAGTTCTTTTGTTGGTGTAAAAGATGATTCCTTGAGTTTTGGATG
>JASXSY010002967.1:0-14938 GCA_034509805.1 Sipha maydis
CTTTGTAATTTTTTAACGAAGCATCGATGATGCGAGAGTATTTACAAATAATTATAAATAACAATTATTAAAAAACTATTGACAATGATTGTGTAAACTATTGATAATAATTTATATATATAAGTCGTACTTAAAGAGAGATTCATTTGCAAATCACATTTTTACCGAAAACTATAGTAGCAAATATTGATGCACTGGTAGTCGGTACACGAACGAAATTCGACATCATTATTATAACGATATCGGAAACATCATCTGAAAAAGAATAATATCTCTTATTAGGATTATAAGAAATTGTTCTATATGAAATACTCAAATATAACCATGTGTAGTGCTCAATTTGAATGTATTTCTATAACATTCAAATGATCAATATATATTAATTTACGTTTATCATATCCTAAATCTGCAATTTCTTAAAATGCACAAAGTCAAATCAAAACTTAAATTTTATGTTTAATTAAATGTAAACATAAATCCTAAAGATGTAAAATTATTATAGTTTCCAAATATGTAAATGTACAACTAAATTTATGAAAATTTTAAAAATTATCTGATCTCGATACATAGTGTATTGAACTTTTGTCCTAAATATATGTTTATTCAATATTTGAACATTCTAATTTTTTCAAAAAGCAAAAAAAAAACATATGAATGTGGGAACAATGAAATTCAAGGTAAAAATCATTTAAAGATGCGTAAATTAATATAAAATTGTATATATAAATAGTTAAATACAAATGGATTTTACGGTTATCTAATATTAGTTAAAAAATATGAGTTTCAATAACAAGAGTTTACACGAAATTATGCTTTTAAAAATTTGAGTGGACAGCTGTTACTTTGTAATTTTTTAACGAAGCATCGATGATGCGAGACTATTTACAAATAATTATAAATAACAATCATTAAAAAACTATTGACAATGATTGTGTAAACTATTGATAATAATTTATATATATAAGTCGTACTTAAAGAGAGATTCATTTGCAAATCACATTTTTACCGAAAACCATAGTAGCAAATATTGATGCACTGGTAGTCGATACACGAACGAAATTCGACATCAGCATTTTAACGATATCGGAAACATCATCTGAAAAAGAAAAATATCTCTTATTAAGATTATAAGAAATTTTTCTATATCAAATTCTCAAATATAACCATGTGTAGTGCTCAATTTGAATGTATTTTTATAACATTCGAATGATCAATATATATTAATTTACGTTTATCATATCCTAAATCTGCAATTCCTTAAAATGCACAAAGTCAAATTAAAACTTAAATTTTATGTTTAATTAAATGTACACATAAATCCTAACGATGTAAATTTATTATAGTTTCCAAATATGTAAATGTACAACTAAATTTATGAAAATATTTAAAATTATCTGATCTCGATACATAGTGTATTGAACTTTTGTCCTAAATATATGTTTATTCAATATTTGAACATTCTAATTTTTTCAAAAAGCAAAAAAAAAACATATGAATGTGGGAACAATGATATTCAAGGTAAAAATCATTTAAAGATGCGTAAATTAATATAAAATTGTATATATAAATAGTTAAATACAAATGGATTTTACGGTTATCTAATATTAGTTAAAAAATAAGAGTTTCAATAACAAGAGTTTACACGAAATTATGCTTTTAAAAATTTGAGTGGACAGCTGTTACTTTGTAATTTTTTAACGAAGCATCGATGATGCGAGAGTATTTACAAATAATTATAAATAAGTAACAATTATTAAAAAACTATTGACAATGATTGTGTAAACTATTGATAATAATTTATATATATAAGTCGTACTTAAAGAGAGATTCATTTGCAAATCACATTTTTCCCGAAAACTATAGTAGCAAATATTGATGCACTGGTAGTCGGTACACGAACGAAATTCGACATCAGCATTAAAACGATATCGGAAACATCATCTGAAAAAGAAAAATATCTCTTATTAAGATTATAAGAAATTTTTATATATCAAATACTCAAATAGAACCACGTGTAGTGCTCAATTTGAATGTATTTCTATAACATTCGAATGATCAATATATATTAATTTACGTTTATCATATCCTAAATCTGCAATTTCTTAAAATGCACAAAGTCAAATTAAAACCTAAATTTTATGTTTAATTAAATGTACACATAAATCCTAACGATGTAAAATTATTATAGTTTCCAAATATGTAAATGTACAACTAAATTTATGAAAATATTAAAAATTATCTGATCTCGATACATAGTGTATTGAACTTTTGTCCTAAATATATGTTTATTCAATATTTGAACACTCTAATTTTTTCAAAAAGCAAAAAAAAAACATATGAATGTGGGAACAATGATATTCAAGGTAAAAATCATTTAAAGATGCGTTAATTAATATAAAATTGTATATATAAATAGTTTTATACAAATGGATTTTACGGTTATATAATATTAGTTAAAAAATAAGAGTTTCAATAACAAGAGTTTACACGAAATTATGCTTTTAAAAATTTGAGTGGACAGCTGTTACTTTGTAATTTTTTAACGAAGCATCGATGATGCGAGAGTATTTACAAATAATTATAAATAACAATTATTAAAAAACTATTGACAATGATTGTGTAAACTATTGATAATAATTTATATATATAAGTCGTACTTAAAGAGAGATTCATTTGCAAATCACATTTTTACCGAAAACTATAGTAGCAAATATTGATGCACTGGTAGTCGGTACACGAACGAAATTCGACATCATTATTATAACGATATCGGAAACATCATCTGAAAAAGAATAATATCTCTTATTAGGATTATAAGAAATTGTTCTATATGAAATACTCAAATATAACCATGTGTAGTGCTCAATTTGAATGTATTTCTATAACATTCAAATGATCAATATATATTAATTTACGTTTATCATATCCTAAATCTGCAATTTCTTAAAATGCACAAATCAAATCAAAACTTAAATTTTATGTTTAATTAAATGTAAACATAAATCCTAAAGATGTAAAATTATTATAGTTTCCAAATATGTAAATGTACAACTAAATTTATGAAAATTTTAAAAATTATCTGATCTCGATACATAGTGTATTGAACTTTTGTCCTAAATATATGTTTATTCAATATTTGAACATTCTAATTTTTTCAAAAAGCAAAAAAAAAACATATGAATGTGGGAACAATGAAATTCAAGGTAAAAATCATTTAAAGATGCGTAAATTAATATAAAATTGTATATATAAATAGTTAAATACAAATGGATTTTACGGTTATCAAATATTAGTTAAAAAATATGAGTTTCAATAACAAGAGTTTACACGAAATTATGCTTTTAAAAATTTGAGTGGACAGCTGTTACTTTGTAATTTTTTAACGAAGCATCGATGATGCGAGAGTATTTACAAATAATTATAAATAACAATCATTAAAAAACTATTGACAATGATTGTGTAAACTATTGATAATAATTTATATATATAAGTCGTACTTAAAGAGAGATTCATTTGCAAATCACATTTTTACCGAAAACCATAGTAGCAAATATTGATGCACTGGTAGTCGATACACGAACGAAATTCGACATCAGCATTTTAACGATATCGGAAACATCATCTGAAAAAGAAAAATATCTCTTATTAAGATTATAAGAAATTTTTCTATATCAAATTCTCAAATATAACCATGTGTAGTGCTCAATTTGAATGTATTTTTATAACATTCGAATGATCAATATATATTAATTTACGTTTATCATATCCTAAATCTGCAATTCCTTAAAATGCACAAAGTCAAATTAAAACTTAAATTTTATGTTTAATTAAATGTACACATAAATCCTAACGATGTAAATTTATTATAGTTTCCAAATATGTAAATGTACAACTAAATTTATGAAAATATTTAAAATTATCTGATCTCGATACATAGTGTATTGAACTTTTGTCCTAAATATATGTTTATTCAATATTTGAACATTCTAATTTTTTCAAAAAGCAAAAAAAAAACATATGAATGTGGGAACAATGATATTCAAGGTAAAAATCATTTAAAGATGCTTTAATTTATATAAAATTGTATATATAAATAGTTAAATACAAATGGATTTTACGGTTATCTAATATTAGTTAAAAAATAAGAGTTTCAATAACAAGAGTTTACACGAAATTATGCTTTTAAAAATTTGAGTGGACAGCTGTTACTTTGTAATTTTTTAACGAAGCATCGATGATGCGAGACTATTTACAAATAATTATAAATAACAATCATTAAAAAACTATTGACAATGATTGTGTAAAATATTGATATTAATATATATACATATAAGTCGTACTTAAAGAGAGATTCATTTGCAAATCACATTTTTCCCGAAAACCATAGTAGCAAATATTGATGCACTGGTAGTCGATACACGAACGAAATTCGACATCAGCATTTTAACGATATCGGAAACATCATCTGAAAAAGAAAAATATCTCTTATTAAGATTATAAGAAATTTTTCTATATCAAATTCTCAAATATAACCATGTGTAGTGCTCAATTTGAATGTATTTTTATAACATTCGAATGATCAATATATATTAATTTACGTTTATCATATCCTAAATCTGCAATTCCTTAAAATGCACAAAGTCAAATTAAAACTTAAATTTTATGTTTAATTAAATGTACACATAAATCCTAACGATGTAAATTTATTATAGTTTCCAAATATGTAAATGTACAACTAAATTTATGAAAATATTAAAAATTATCTGATCTCGATACATAGTGTATTGAACTTTTGTCCTAAATATATGTTTATTCAATATTTGAACATTCTAATTTTTTCAAAAAGCAAAAAAAAAACATATGAATGTGAGAACAATGATATTCAAGGTAAAAATCATTTAAAGATGCGTAAATTAATATAAAATTGTATATATAAATAGTTAAATACAAATGGATTTTACGGTTATCTAATATTAGTTAAAAAATAAGAGTTTCAATAACAAGAGTTTACACGAAATTATGCTTTTAAAAATTTGAGTGGACAGCTGTTACTTTGTAATTTTTTAACGAAGCATCGATGATGCGAGAGTATTTACAAATAATTATAAATAACAATTATTAAAAAACTATTGACAATGATTGTGTAAACTATTGATAATAATTTATATATATAAGTCGTACTTAAAGAGAGATTCATTTGCAAATCACATTTTTACCGAAAACTATAGTAGCAAATATTGATGCACTGGTAGTCGGTACACGAACGAAATTCGACATCATTATTATAACGATATCGGAAACATCATCTGAAAAAGAATAATATCTCTTATTAGGATTATAAGAAATTGTTCTATATGAAATACTCAAATATAACCATGTGTAGTGCTCAATTTGAATGTATTTCTATAACATTCAAATGATCAATATATATTAATTTACGTTTATCATATCCTAAATCTGCAATTTCTTAAAATGCACAAAGTCAAATCAAAACTTAAATTTTATGTTTAATTAAATGTAAAAATAAATCCTAAAGATGTAAAATTATTATAGTTTCCAAATATGTAAATGTACAACTAAATTTATGAAAATTTTAAAAATTATCTGATCTCGATACATAGTGTATTGAACTTTTGTCCTAAATATATGTTTATTCAATATTTGAACATTCTAATTTTTTCAAAAAGCAAAAAAAAAACATATGAATGTGGGAACAATGAAATTCAAGGTAAAAATCATTTAAAGATGCGTAAATTAATATAAAATTGTATATATAAATAGTTAAATACAAATGGATTTTACGGTTATCTAATATTAGTTAAAAAATATGAGTTTCAATAACAAGAGTTTACACGAAATTATGCTTTTAAAAATTTGAGTGGACAGCTGTTACTTTGTAATTTTTTAACGAAGCATCGATGATGCGAGACTATTTACAAATAATTATAAATAACAATCATTAAAAAACTATTGACAATGATTGTGTAAACTATTGATAATAATTTATATATATAAGTCGTACTTAAAGAGAGATTCATTTGCAAATCACATTTTTACCGAAAACCATAGTAGCAAATATTGATGCACTGGTAGTCGATACACGAACGAAATTCGACATCAGCATTTTAACGATATCGGAAACATCATCTGAAAAAGAAAAATATCTCTTATTAAGATTATAAGAAATTTTTCTATATCAAATTCTCAAATATAACCATGTGTAGTGCTCAATTTGAATGTATTTTTATAACATTCGAATGATCAATATATATTAATTTACGTTTATCATATCCTAAATCTGCAATTCCTTAAAATGCACAAAGTCAAATTAAAACTTAAATTTTATGTTTAATTAAATGTACACATAAATCCTAACGATGTAAATTTATTATAGTTTCCAAATATGTAAATGTACAACTAAATTTATGAAAATATTTAAAATTATCTGATCTCGATACATAGTGTATTGAACTTTTGTCCTAAATATATGTTTATTCAATATTTGAACATTCTAATTTTTTCAAAAAGCAAAAAAAAAACATATGAATGTGGGAACAATGATATTCAAGGTAAAAATCATTTAAAGATGCGTAAATTAATATAAAATTGTATATATAAATAGTTAAATACAAATGGATTTTACGGTTATCTAATATTAGTTAAAAAATAAGAGTTTCAATAACAAGAGTTTACACGAAATTATGCTTTTAAAAATTTGAGTGGACAGCTGTTACTTTGTAATTTTTTAACGAAGCATCGATGATGCGAGAGTATTCACAAATAATTATAAATACCAATTATTAAAAAACTATTGACAATGATTGTGTAAACTATTGATAATAATTTATATATATATATAAGTCGTACTTAAAGAGAGATTCATTTGCAAATCACATTTTTCCCGAAAACTATAGTAGCAAATATTGATGCACTGGTAGTCGGTACACGAACGAAATTCGACATCAGCATTATAACGATATCGGAAACATCATCTGAAAAAGAAAAATAACTCTTATTAATATTATAAGAAATTTTTCTATATGAAATACTCAAATATAACCATGTGTAGTGCTCAATTTGAATGTATTTCTATAACATTCAAATGATCAATATATATTAATTTACGTTTATCATATCCTAAATCTGCAATTTCTTAAAATGCACAAAGTCAAATCAAAACTTAAATTTTATGTTTAATTAAATGTAAAAATAAATCCTAAAGATGTAAAATTATTATAGTTTCCAAATATGTAAATGTACAACTAAATTTATGAAAATTTTAAAAATTATCTGATCTCGATACATAGTGTATTGAACTTTTGTCCTAAATATATGTTTATTCAATATTTGAACATTCTAATTTTTTCAAAAAGCAAAAAAAAAACATATGAATGTGGGAACAATGAAATTCAAGGTAAAAATCATTTAAAGATGCGTAAATTAATATAAAATTGTATATATAAATAGTTAAATACAAATGGATTTTACGGTTATCTAATATTAGTTAAAAAATATGAGTTTCAATAACAAGAGTTTACACGAAATTATGCTTTTAAAAATTTGAGTGGACAGCTGTTACTTTGTAATTTTTTAACGAAGCATCGATGATGCGAGACTATTTACAAATAATTATAAATAACAATCATTAAAAAACTATTGACAATGATTGTGTAAACTATTGATAATAATTTATATATATAAGTCGTACTTAAAGAGAGATTCATTTGCAAATCACATTTTTACCGAAAACCATAGTAGCAAATATTGATGCACTGGTAGTCGATACACGAACGAAATTCGACATCAGCATTTTAACGATATCGGAAACATCATCTGAAAAAGAAAAATATCTCTTATTAAGATTATAAGAAATTTTTCTATATCAAATTCTCAAATATAACCATGTGTAGTGCTCAATTTGAATGTATTTTTATAACATTCGAATGATCAATATATATTAATTTACGTTTATCATATCCTAAATCTGCAATTCCTTAAAATGCACAAAGTCAAATTAAAACTTAAATTTTATGTTTAATTAAATGTACACATAAATCCTAACGATGTAAATTTATTATAGTTTCCAAATATGTAAATGTACAACTAAATTTATGAAAATATTTAAAATTATCTGATCTCGATACATAGTGTATTGAACTTTTGTCCTAAATATATGTTTATTCAATATTTGAACATTCTAATTTTTTCAAAAAGCAAAAAAAAAACATATGAATGTGGGAACAATGATATTCAAGGTAAAAATCATTTAAAGATGCGTAAATTAATATAAAATTGTATATATAAATAGTTAAATACAAATGGATTTTACGGTTATCTAATATTAGTTAAAAAATAAGAGTTTCAATAACAAGAGTTTACACGAAATTATGCTTTTAAAAATTTGAGTGGACAGCTGTTACTTTGTAATTTTTTAACGAAGCATCGATGATGCGAGAGTATTCACAAATAATTATAAATACCAATTATTAAAAAACTATTGACAATGATTGTGTAAACTATTGATAATAATTTATATATATATATAAGTCGTACTTAAAGAGAGATTCATTTGCAAATCACATTTTTCCCGAAAACTATAGTAGCAAATATTGATGCACTGGTAGTCGGTACACGAACGAAATTCGACATCAGCATTATAACGATATCGGAAACATCATCTGAAAAAGAAAAATAACTCTTATTAATATTATAAGAAATTTTTCTATAACAAATACTCAAATAGAACCATGTGTAGTGCTCAATTTGAATGTATTTCTATAACATTCGAATGATCAATATATATTAATTTACGTTTATCATATCCTAAATCTGCAATTTCTTAAAATGCACAAAGTCAAATCAAAACCTAAATTTTATGTTTAATTAAATGTAAACATAAATCCTAAAGATGTAAAATTATTATAGTTTCCAAATATGTAAATGTACAACTAAATTTATGAAAATTTTAAAAATTATCTGATCTCGATACATAGTGTATTGAACTTTTGTCCTAAATATATGTTTATTCAATATTTGAACATTCTAATTTTTTCAAAAAGCAAAAAAAAAACATATGAATGTGGGAACAATGAAATTCAAGGTAAAAATCATTTAAAGATGCGTAAATTAATATAAAATTGTATATATAAATAGTTAAATACAAATGGATTTTACGGTTATCTAATATTAGTTAAAAAATATGAGTTTCAATAACAAGAGTTTACACGAAATTATGCTTTTAAAAATTTGAGTGGACAGCTGTTACTTTGTAATTTTTTAACGAAGCATCTATGATGCGAGACTATTTACAAATAATTATAAATAACAATCATTAAAAAACTATTGACAATGATTGTGTAAACTATTGATAATAATTTATATATATAAGTCGTACTTAAAGAGAGATTCATTTGCAAATCACATTTTTACCGAAAACTATAGTAGCAAATATTGATGCACTGGTAGTCGGTACACGAACGAAATTCGACATCATTATTATAACGATATCGGAAACATCATCTGAAAAAGAATAATATCTCTTATTAGGATTATAAGAAATTGTTCTATATGAAATACTCAAATATAACCATGTGTAGTGCTCAATTTGAATGTATTTCTATAACATTCAAATGATCAATATATATTAATTTACGTTTATCATATCCTAAATCTGCAATTTCTTAAAATGCACAAAGTCAAATCAAAACTTAAATTTTATGTTTAATTAAATGTAAAAATAAATCCTAAAGATGTAAAATTATTATAGTTTCCAAATATGTAAATGTACAACTAAATTTATGAAAATTTTAAAAATTATCTGATCTCGATACATAGTGTATTGAACTTTTGTCCTAAATATATGTTTATTCAATATTTGAACATTCTAATTTTTTCAAAAAGCAAAAAAAAAACATATGAATGTGGGAACAATGAAATTCAAGGTAAAAATCATTTAAAGATGCGTAAATTAATATAAAATTGTATATATAAATAGTTAAATACAAATGGATTTTACGGTTATCTAATATTAGTTAAAAAATATGAGTTTCAATAACAAGAGTTTACACGAAATTATGCTTTTAAAAATTTGAGTGGACAGCTGTTACTTTGTAATTTTTTAACGAAGCATCGATGATGCGAGACTATTTACAAATAATTATAAATAACAATCATTAAAAAACTATTGACAATGATTGTGTAAACTATTGATAATAATTTATATATATAAGTCGTACTTAAAGAGAGATTCATTTGCAAATCACATTTTTACCGAAAACCATAGTAGCAAATATTGATGCACTGGTAGTCGATACACGAACGAAATTCGACATCAGCATTTTAACGATATCGGAAACATCATCTGAAAAAGAAAAATATCTCTTATTAAGATTATAAGAAATTTTTCTATATCAAATTCTCAAATATAACCATGTGTAGTGCTCAATTTGAATGTATTTTTATAACATTCGAATGATCAATATATATTAATTTACGTTTATCATATCCTAAATCTGCAATTCCTTAAAATGCACAAAGTCAAATTAAAACTTAAATTTTATGTTTAATTAAATGTACACATAAATCCTAACGATGTAAATTTATTATAGTTTCCAAATATGTAAATGTACAACTAAATTTATGAAAATATTTAAAATTATCTGATCTCGATACATAGTGTATTGAACTTTTGTCCTAAATATATGTTTATTCAATATTTGAACATTCTAATTTTTTCAAAAAGCAAAAAAAAAACATATGAATGTGGGAACAATGATATTCAAGGTAAAAATCATTTAAAGATGCGTAAATTAATATAAAATTGTATATATAAATAGTTAAATACAAATGGATTTTACGGTTATCTAATATTAGTTAAAAAATAAGAGTTTCAATAACAAGAGTTTACACGAAATTATGCTTTTAAAAATTTGAGTGGACAGCTGTTACTTTGTAATTTTTTAACGAAGCATCGATGATGCGAGAGTATTCACAAATAATTATAAATACCAATTATTAAAAAACTATTGACAATGATTGTGTAAACTATTGATAATAATTTATATATATATATAAGTCGTACTTAAAGAGAGATTCATTTGCAAATCACATTTTTCCCGAAAACTATAGTAGCAAATATTGATGCACTGGTAGTCGGTACACGAACGAAATTCGACATCAGCATTATAACGATATCGGAAACATCATCTGAAAAAGAAAAATAACTCTTATTAATATTATAAGAAATTTTTCTATAACAAATACTCAAATAGAACCATGTGTAGTGCTCAATTTGAATGTATTTCTATAACATTCGAATGATCAATATATATTAATTTACGTTTATCATATCCTAAATCTGCAATTTCTTAAAATGCACAAAGTCAAATCAAAACCTAAATTTTATGTTTAATTAAATGTAAACATAAATCCTAAAGATGTAAAATTATTATAGTTTCCAAATATGTAAATGTACAACTAAATTTATGAAAATTTTAAAAATTATCTGATCTCGATACATAGTGTATTGAACTTTTGTCCTAAATATATGTTTATTCAATATTTGAACATTCTAATTTTTTCAAAAAGCAAAAAAAAAACATATGAATGTGGGAACAATGAAATTCAAGGTAAAAATCATTTAAAGATGCGTAAATTAATATAAAATTGTATATATAAATAGTTAAATACAAATGGATTTTACGGTTATCTAATATTAGTTAAAAAATATGAGTTTCAATAACTAGAGTTTACACGAAATTATGCTTTTAAAAATTTGAGTGGACAGCTGTTACTTTGTAATTTTTTAACGAAGCATCTATGATGCGAGACTATTTACAAATAATTATAAATAACAATCATTAAAAAACTATTGACAATGATTGTGTAAACTATTGATAATAATTTATATATATAAGTCGTACTTAAAGAGAGATTCATTTGCAAATCACATTTTTACCGAAAACTATAGTAGCAAATATTGATGCACTGGTAGTCGGTACACGAACGAAATTCGACATCATTATTATAACGATATCGGAAACATCATCTGAAAAAGAATAATATCTCTTATTAATATTATAAGAAATTTTTCAATATCAAATACTCAAATAGAACCATGTGTAGTGCTCAATTTGAATGTATTTCTATAACATTCGAATGATCAATATATATAAATTTACGTTTATCATATCCTAAATCTGCAATTTCTTAAAATGCAAAAAGTCAAATTAAAACTTAAATTTTATGTTTAATTAAATGTAAACATAAATCCTAACGATGTAAAATTATTATAGTTTCCAAATATGTAAATGTACAACTAAATTTATGAAAATATTAAAAATTATCTGATCTCGATACATAGTGTATTGAACTTTTGTCCTAAATATATGTTTATTCAATATTTGAACATTCTAATTTTTTCAAAAAGCAAAAAAAAAACATATGAATGTGGGAACAATGATATTCAAGGTAAAAATCATTTAAAGATGCTTTAATTTATATAAAATTGTATATATAAATAGTTAAATACAAATGGATTTTACGGTTATCTAATATTAGTTAAAAAATAAGAGTTTCAATAACAAGAGTTTACACGAAATTATGCTTTTAAAAATTTGAGTGGACAGCTGTTACTTTGTAATTTTTTAACGAAGCATCGATGATGCGAGACTATTTACAAATAATTATAAATAACAATCATTAAAAAACTATTGACAATGATTGTGTAAACTATTGATATTAATATATATACATATAAGTCGTACTTAAAGAGAGATTCATTTGCAAATCACATTTTTCCCGAAAACCATAGTAGCAAATATTGATGCACTGGTAGTCGATACACGAACGAAATTCGACATCAGCATTTTAACGATATCGGAAACATCATCTGAAAAAGAAAAATATCTCTTATTAAGATTATAAGAAATTTTTCTATATCAAATTCTCAAATATAACCATGTGTAGTGCTCAATTTGAATGTATTTTTATAACATTCGAATGATCAATATATATTAATTTACGTTTATCATATCCTAAATCTGCAATTCCTTAAAATGCACAAAGTCAAATTAAAACTTAAATTTTATGTTTAATTAAATGTACACATAAATCCTAACGATGTAAATTTATTATAGTTTCCAAATATGTAAATGTACAACTAAATTTATGAAAATATTAAAAATTATCTGATCTCGATACATAGTGTATTGAACTTTTGTCCTAAATATATGTTTATTCAATATTTGAACATTCTAATTTTTTCAAAAAGCAAAAAAAAAACATATGAATGTGAGAACAATGATATTCAAGGTAAAAATCATTTAAAGATGCGTAAATTAATATAAAATTGTATATATAAATAGTTAAATACAAATGGATTTTACGGTTATCTAATATTAGTTAAAAAATAAGAGTTTCAATAACAAGAGTTTACACGAAATTATGCTTTTAAAAATTTGAGTGGACAGCTGTTACTTTGTAATTTTTTAACGAAGCATCGATGATGCGAGAGTATTTACAAATAATTATAAATAACAATTATTAAAAAACTATTGACAATGATTGTGTAAACTATTGATAATAATTTATATATATAAGTCGTACTTAAAGAGAGATTCATTTGCAAATCACATTTTTACCGAAAACTATAGTAGCAAATATTGATGCACTGGTAGTCGGTACACGAACGAAATTCGACATCATTATTATAACGATATCGGAAACATCATCTGAAAAAGAATAATATCTCTTATTAATATTATAAGAAATTTTTCAATATCAAATACTCAAATAGAACCATGTGTAGTGCTCAATTTGAATGTATTTCTATAACATTCGAATGATCAATATATATAAATTTACGTTTATCATATCCTAAATCTGCAATTTCTTAAAATGCAAAAAGTCAAATTAAAACTTAAATTTTATGTTTAATTAAATGTAAACATAAATCCTAACGATGTAAAATTATTATAGTTTCCAAATATGTAAATGTACAACTAAATTTATGAAAATATTAAAAATTATCTGATCTCGATACATAGTGTATTGAACTTTTGTCCTAAATATATGTTTATTCAATATTTGAACATTCTAATTTTTTCAAAAAGCAAAAAAAAAACATATGAATGTGGGAACAATGATATTCAAGGTAAAAATCATTTAAAGATGCTTTAATTTATATAAAATTGTATATATAAATAGTTAAATACAAATGGATTTTACGGTTATCTAATATTAGTTAAAAAATAAGAGTTTCAATAACAAGAGTTTACAAGAAATTATGCTTTTAAAATATTGAGTGGACAGCTGTTACTTTGTAATTTTTTAACGAAGCATCGATGATGCGAGAGTATTTACAAATAATTGTAAATAACAATTATTAAAAAACTATTGACAATGATTGTGTAAACTATTGATATTAATATATATACATATAAGTCGTACTTAAAGAGAGATTCATTTGCAAATCACATTTTTCCCGAAAACTATAGTAGCAAATATTGATGCACTGGTAGTCGGTACACGAACGAAATTCGACATCATTATTATAACGATATCGGAAACATCATCTGAAAAAGAATAATATCTCTTATTAGGATTATAAGAAATTTTTCTATATGAAATACTCAAATATAACCATGTGTAGTGCTCAATTTGAATGTATTTCTATAACATTCGAATGATCAATATATATTAATTTACGTTTATCATATCCTAAATCTGCAATTTCTTAAAATGCACAAAGTCAAATCAAAACTTAAATTTTATGTTTAATTAAATGTAAACATAAATCCTAAAGATGTAAAATTATTATAGTTTCCAAATATGTAAATGTACAACTAAATTTATGAAAATTTTAAAAATTATCTGATCTCGATACATAGTGTATTGAACTTTTGTCCTAAATATATGTTTATTCAATATTTGAACATTC
>JASXSY010002968.1:0-17161 GCA_034509805.1 Sipha maydis
TTTACGGATTATAAATTGTATAGCAGTTGTGCATAACATCATTATAATGATCAAAACATTTTTTACATTTTTTTTTCCACTTTTCTTACATTTTAACTGAAAAATAAAAAATGTATAAATATAAACATTTAGTCGGGTATTTACTGATACAATAGTACACAATACAATTATAAGAGATTTTTTTTTAACAATTTCGATCTGGTTACCTACCTACACATAAACATGTAATATATGATCAAGACTGACAAACCAAAAATAAGAAGAATATTTGGAATGACATAGACCCATTTTGACTAAAGTATAGTTTCAGCCATTTAATACTTATTCAAAAAACAACCATTTTAACCAGATTAAAATTTTAAATATTTATAGATAGAATATTGAAAACTACTATTGAAGTGACAACTTTATACCATCAATAGTGAAATAAAAAAATAAATAAATCAGAAAAGTTAAAAAATGATTTTTGTCGAACAATGGCTATGCTAATATATATTTTGTTTTTTAAAATGTATAATAAATTCGATTGATTATCAAAATTTGTTTGATATTTCGCGACTTGTATATTAACTTTAACACATTTCGAATGATTAAAAGCTGTAAGTTAAATTGCGCTTAATTGGTATGGAGAAATTCAATGAATCTAGGATTAACATTATGTTATTATTAACTTTTTGGTAACGTATAGTTATGCTCCAGTGCTTTTAGATAATTAATAGGAAGTTCAAAACTAATTTGACGAAGCGGATAATAGAATTGTTATAACATTTCTTATATATAAGTAGGAGTGACCTACATACGAAAGAAATAACGGTTAGGGGATGAAGACAAGTCCCAATAACATTTGGAAAGAATTGTGTTATATAAAACAATGTATTGAATAATATGCATATCGCACATAGCATAACAAATGCCATTGAAAGTTCACTTTTTCAAAAAATTTTAACCATTTATCAACTACATAAAATAAATTTTACAAAGAAAAAAGATAGTAACAATAATACATTGACCATATCATAAATGGATACGCATAGTCATACCGATGTAATTTACTATAAAATATAACTACTTATTGAAAAATGATCAGTCTATAACGCATTTATATTATATGTTATATTCAAAATGTTTGGGTGGAATATGTTGTTCGTCCCGACGAATCCTGAAGAATGTACCAAATGGCATTAATTTACATGTGTCAATTATGGTAAGCCCATTGAATTTGTTACATATTGTGTCAATTTCATAACGACAGTATTTTGTTTTTCCCCAAACCACTTTTTATGTAGCGAATCTGCGTCAAAAACATCGTAAAAAATAAAAAATTACCTGTATTCATACGTGCGTGTATGCTTGGGGAGGAAGGTCTTCTTTATGGTTCTCGACCAATTTATTCATATGTGTATTTACTTCCAATAATGTCTTATGAATAAGCGAATCAGGTTCAACCTTTCGATTTGATCGGAATAGCCATACTCGAACGATTTCAATACAAGCTACATCAATAGATTCATTGGAATCCGTGGAGTTATGCCGTGTGTCTTACTATCGGTGGTGGTGGGAAAGTAGCACGTCCGTGTCGTATCTCTTTTATGGAACATTTGTTTCGCAGGGTAATACCAAATACACCCCGGAGAGTCTTCTTCGTTATTACTTTTTATTTATTTCGCAGATGGCAGTGAGGGGAAGGGCGTACGTAATAAGCATTTCGAATGTTTTTCTTATACGTCAAGTAAAACCAATTGCCCTGATTTTGATGTTCACAGTCGTATTGCGATTCATTTCGCAACATTTGAAGAGTTCTATATTTAGATAACACTCGAATACTTAATAAAATTATAATCTTCAATCGAGTAATCGTGTTTCAATTGCTCTAAACAATGATGTCAATAATTACTACTTGATTACTTAATCTTCTTAATATTAGTAATTTAATCTAGTCAGTCCTCACTGAACTATATTTACAACAACGATTTATTGGAATAAGTTTTATATGGATTGATACGAGATCGCAGGAGCGTCTTTCTAGCAGATTAATGAGAGTAGCTCTTATAGAGGATGGACTTATAGATACTGAGTTTGTATTGTAATTTTATTTCAAATTAATTTATATAATACTATTTTTTTTTTTGTTTTTTTTTTTTTTATTTTTATTAACAAAGGTCTTGTTATCGTAAAAATGTATTATTGGCCTATATATACAACTATAACCCCAATTAATTTAATACATTTTTCATAAATATTGAATAGCAAATATATGCTCCTTTTATTTTTATTTTGATTCGTTAATAGTAGAGCTGTGAATTTAATGCAGTTAAAATTCATGAAAAGTGCAATATAATATGTAATAAAAATATTAAAAAATGCAGTTAAAATGTCATATATGTTAGAATAACAATTAAAATGGTTTTTGATTATATTTTTAAAGTTATGTTGATATTAGTATATTATATATGTATAAATTAATTTAACAGAAAAAAAATTATCTGTAAAATAATTAAAAAAATATTAATCTAATTTGAATATTGATTTAGAAATTGCTTTCAATGACTAATATTGCACTAATACTAATACTGAAAAGTATATTTTATATATTTATTTTGTTGAAAAAAATTAAATAATTTAAATTTATTTATTTGTGGGTGCCTTATTCGTCCTTACTATTGTAGTGGTCATAAAATGTTCATTTGATAAATAAAAATACTAGCGATTGTCGGTTAATACATATTTATATGCCAAAAATCACCTTTCAACCTCTACAGAGGTAATGAAACATATTGTACAAAAGTATTTCATCGAAACTGAGATCATCTGGAAGATATGTTCTGGACATTTCAATTCCTTCGAGTATTTTAAAAATAGTAAATATTGCATTAAATCCCGTATTTCTTCATAAAATTAAATTTCATAAGAAACATAAAATATAAAATTAACGGATATACAATCTGTTTAAAACAAAAAATAAGTGTTTAAATAATTTAAACAAAAAATACCGGAAAACATGACCTAAAAATGCCAATAAATTATTTAATAAATTAAAAACATCAAAAAATGCAAAATTAAAATTCGTAAATTAGTTTAGTGTTACATAATTTAAATTATGTATTTATTAAGTTACGTTTCACAATCAGCAAAAAAAAAAATGCATTTTCCTACAAATTCACAGCCCTAATTATTAAGTCGAAAATTTAGATATAGAATAGAAATAGGAAGTTATATTAGAATAAGAGCGAAATGGAACAAAGCATACTATCAGGCTTGGCGATTTTGCAAACATATAGGCCGATTACGTTGAATGTAAATAAAATAATATACCGCTTTGCTAATAACAAGTGATTTTATTTTTCAATTTTAAAATCTAAATTTCTTTTATAATGACGTTTCGTTTTCAATTATGTATAATTTCAGCAGCATAAATATTGTTTGAAGAATTCTGGTCGGTTCTAAATTCCGAATAATGAAAGAAAAATTATTTTTACCGTCATATCGGAATCCCACATAAATTAATATTACATTAGAAATTATTTCTACCCTACCTCCTCCACAGGCAAAGTTTAAATAAACTCTATTAAATGTTTATCTGAAGCAAAAAAATGATTTTATGTTTTAATTAAAAACAACCGTAATCAGATTATAAATGGCAGTGCGCATTTCTGTCGTATGACATTAATACAGTAAAATAAATTGAAATAAATTAAATTTATCAGTGAAGATAAGTTCCATTAATCTGTCGAAGACTATGCTTTTTGTCGTGATGTAAAAAAGAGTCACCACATATATATATATATGACAAATATCATAAATACAAGTATATTCAAAATGAAAAAATAATCTTCAAATTTGTTAAAAAAAAAAGAAAGATACAATTTCAATGAAATTAGATCTATAGGTATTCAATATTAATTGTCAATACTCAAATTAATTATTTAAAGCATATAACTGTTAAAACGTTATTTTTTTAGCGAAGTAAAAAATTGATTTAACTATTATGTTTTGTATAATTACTGTGAAAACTACAAAGTTTATGAAACTATAACGGTTTTTTTGTTATAAAAGTTTTCACGCATTTTCCTCGAAAACTTATATCTTGGGAAATTGTACCTAAAATGGACGGGCTTTAATTAATACTTCGCAAATGACCGATAATTTTAAGAGTGATACATAAAGTGTTTATAAATCATCATCACTATTATAACTATATCATATGTTTGAGTTATTTTACGATTGTGTCTAGTAAATATAAGTATATGACCTATTGTGCGCGTTCAATGTACTCGTTGAATGTTGACGTACCTACACATCTTTTAGTTTAAAATCTAAATGCATGGAAAAAGAAATACCATTTATTCATAATATTACTATTGATTTTGTATTACGCAGACGCGTTGTTAAAATCGGTAACGGCTCTGAGAATGCAGACATCAAACGTCGCTGTAATTATTCGCATTGAACAGATGAAAACGGGGTTTGAATCAATCAATTGGATAATATTTGTTGTTAGGGACGTATTTGTCCTAGGGCTAACTAGGGCTATCACCCTGGGAGTGAGATTTTGAAGGGCTGAAAAATGTTGAGTAATTTGGTGATAAAAAAATATATGAATTAGATTTTCTTTAAATTTATTTTATACACCATATAATAGAAAATGAAAATAATACTTAATTATTTTTGTAGTCCTGACACACACAAAATAAATTTACAGTTATAGCTGCAAAACCTAACCTACAGTCATAGCTGTTAAATGACAATAGTAGAACAAAGACCAATTTATGTAACCAGAAATGTATGTGATTAGTGTTTATCTATTTTTAGCAAAACATTAATATTCATTTTTTTTCGAGTTTGACTTACAACATAATCATACAGACAATCGTCGACCGTCGATCATCAATTAATATGGTTATAATTTGATAATTATACACGGCTTCTATAATACAATTATTATTAGTGTTGTGCACAAATTTGATCATAAAACATTTTTGTTTGTTGTGCATTAATATTACCCAATTACGAGTTGCTGATCAGATTGACTTAACGTGTTTATGTATTTTTCGTTTGTAATTTTTATATTATATTGATTTAAACATGTTAATTAAAAAAGTGACAAAAAAAACTTTAAGTGATGACCATATGAAATCGATATACGCGTACTTTTATCATGTATAGTATACAGGGCGCTTTTACCCACAAAAGTTTAATAGGTATATAATAAAAATTTATAATTTATGAAAAAAATTGTATTATAAAACTCAGGCGCCCCCTCATATGTCGGGTGATGTTCTAGTTTTGTTTTACAAAATACCCATTATTCTAAGGTACATTTTTTTAAAAACTTGTCTATTTTTTTGTTATAATTGTATATGTGTTTATTAAGTAGCTTAAGCCAATACATTTTTTTTATTTTTTTTTTTATTATTTCGCCCCCCCCCTTCATAGCCAAGGTTAGGTTAGGTGTACGTTTTACGTTTACTTGAATTGGAATGGGTAATTTGATGGTGTCATTGGTATGCAAAGAATAAAAACTGATTCATCTTAGCAGATCCAGTTATAATTGCAGCTTCTATCAGATTTTTTTGAAGACCAGTTATACGTTAACATGCCCCGTTGCACAATTTTGATGTAAAAAGATTTCTTAGAAGCATTATAGTAGGAGTACCAATTTTTAATGTTAAGAAATATGGTGAAAATCTTGTAGATTTAACTGTATTAACTGCATTATCTACAGTACTGAATTCACTAATCTGTGTTCTATATTTTTTGTTTGGAAAGAGTCCAATAATATTTTATTTATTTCACTTGCTGTATTATTTTAATAAAATAAACATCAACATTATCACTATTAATATTTCTACATAGACGCAATATTTTTACTGGGAATATATCTACACCACATTTAGCATAAAGATTATTATTATAGGTAATAAATTACCAAATAAAAATGGGAAACCATTGCCAGCTGCAACCAATTTGCAATAACCACCGTAGGCAATAAGATTAACCATTTCACGAACATAATCCTTAACATAGTTTAAAGTTATTTCAATTATCAAAAATGATCAAAACCATCTTTTTTCTTTTATTTTTAACTTCCCTTTATTTTCTTCTATAATTAAGACTAATAATATTGTAATTTTGTAAAAAAAAAACTTCTCGAGTGTTAAAGTCCCCGTTGCCCTCGTGAAGTTAGCACCTATGCCTAAATCGTCATTTTGGATAAATTCGATGCTGAATTGAAAGATATGAAGCAAAAATTCTCATTTATATTGAAGTTTTCAACTTTTTCATCCTCTGAAAAACATTTGTGTGCAAATAAACCATGTAAAAATAAAATAAATAATGGTGATTTAGATAAAAGTTTTTCTAATGCACGTTAACATTTCCGCAACTACCTTTTATTACTTTTTAAGCATACAACAACTTCCATGTACAGTATAGGAAATAAAAATGTTGTTAAAAGAAAATAATATTAGTAATCTATTTTCTGACATAGATATAGCTTTAAAATTTTTTTTCTACCATCCAGCCTTAAACTGATCTGCTGGAAAGTCTTCTTCAACATTAAAAAAGATACAAATTATTTGATGATCGTAATTAACAGATGATCATTTAAGCAGTTTTGCTGTTCTTAACATTGAAAATGAAATTTACAAAAAAATGTATTTTGAAGATGTAATTAATGAATTTGCATATATAAAATCTTGTTGTAAACAATTTTAAGTACTAACTTAAATTTAAAGTTTAGTTTTTATAAATTTTTAACTTTGACAGGTTCAAAATATCAATTATTAATTGTTTCGTATATTTTTATTACGAGTATTTATTTTTAATTTTTAGATTCTGAACGGAGTGATGGAATCTATTGGTTTTACAATGATGTGTGTTTTTTTAGATTCTGAACGGAGTGAAGAATGTATTGATTTTACAATGATGTGTGTTTTTTTTTTTTTTTTTTCTGTCGACACGTTTTGGGGCAGTAAAAATGCTTCGATTGCCTTATGTAGCAACTTTTCTGAAAGGAAAGTGAATCTATTTGGTACTTTGGGGGGTCAAAAGTTAAAAATTTCCAATATTTTTTAAATGCGACGGGAAAAACCATAAAAAAATTTGGGAAAAACGGGAGTTTTTACGCAAAACCAGTTTTTGACATAATCAAATTTTTTATTTTGCTATAACTCAAAAACTAATCGATGTAAATACTTGAAATTTTCACCAAATGTTTAGATAAGCGTTCTCTATGCACCATTAAATTTTCAAAGTATTTTGACTTTTGTTAAGCTATTTATGGACAATTGAAATTTTCAATATTTTTAAGTATTTTTTTTTTAAATAACGATAAAATTTTTTTGGCTGCCTAGAAAATCTTGAAAATTTAATACAAGGTTTCTTATAAGTTGTTCCTTAACTGATAAAAAAAAATCTAAAATCGTAAGTCACAATTTTTTTTTATAAGTGCTCAAAGTTCCAATTTATACGAAATATGTAAAAATCACGATAATTTGCAAGTTATTTTGTAGATAAAAATTCATAAAATTTTTTCTGTTCATACTTAAGGTTCAAAATTTTAACACGAGGTTATCTATAAGCTACTCTTCAAAAATCTTTAAAAAAATTTCTACCGGAATTAGAGGAAAAAATTTTATGACTGTTTGAAATTTAAATATTTACGAAATTGCATAAAATAGCGATTTATTCTCAAACGATTTTAAATATTTTTTATAATTCAAAAAGTATAAGTCGCAGATTTTTGAAATTTCTACCAGCTGTTAAGATTGGTATTTCCTTTATGTCATATTTTTTTCAAAATATTATATTGATTTTTAAGCCACTTATAGGCATTTAAAATATTCGATTTTTTTACATTTTTTTTTTATAATCGGTGATAAAAAAAATTTGGCTCGTACAAAATACTTGAAAATTTAATAGAAGATTCCACAGAAGTAGTTCTTAAAGTCATTCAAAAATTATTAAAATCCATAGGCACAATTTTTTTTTATAAGCGTTTGAACAGCGAATATTGACAAAAAATTACATGTAAAATATAATATACTGTATAATATTCTAGACTGACAAACTATATCGCTGTATGGCAACTGCCAACCCATCCTAATTGAAAAATATACTTATCGTTTCAAAATAAAATATACTTCTTACAATGTTTATAAATAACAATGTATTATATCCTAGACAAACATATGAACTCCGTTCAGAATCGTTATTCGTATACAATGATATCTATCATTGCATTCAAATTTAACAAATCCATTATAATTATGACCTATCCTTTAAGCGAGGTGCACTCCACCCCTAACTGTACAGCAGAGCGAGGCCCATCCGGTTTTAGATTCTGAACGGAGTGAAGAATGTATTGATTTTACAATGATGTGTGTTTTTTTTTTTTTTTTTTTTTTTTTTTTTTTTTGTGTCTGTCGACACGTTTTGGGGCAGTAAAAATGCTTCGATTGCCTTATGTAGCAACTTTTCTGAAAGGAAAGTGAATCTATTTGGTACTTTGGGGGGTCAAAAGTAAAAAATTTCCAATATTTTTTAAATGCGACGGGAAAAACCATAAAAAAATTTGGGAAAAACGGGAGTTTTTACGCAAAACCAGTTTTTGACATAATCAAATTTTTTATTTTGCTATAACTCAAAAACTAATCTATGTAAATACTTGAAATTTTCACCAAATGTTTAGATTAGCGTTCTCTATACACCATTAAATTTTCAAAGTATTTTGACTTTTATGAAGCTATTTATAGACAATTGAAATTTTCAATATTTTTAAGTATTTTTTTTTTAAATAACGATAAAATTTTTTTGGCTGCCTAGAAAATCTTGAAAATTTAATACAAGGTTTCTTATAAGTTGTTCCTTAACTGATAAAAAAAAATCTAAAATCGTAAGTCACAATTTTTTTTTATAAGTGCTCAAAGTTCCAATTTATACGAAATATGTAAAAATCACGATAATTTGCAAGTTATTTTGTAGATAAAAATTCATAAAATTTTTTCTGTTCATACTTAAGGTTCAAAATTTTAACACGAGGTTATGTATAAGCTACTCTTCAAAAATCTTTAAAAAAATTTCTACCGGAATTAGAGGAAAAAATTTTATGACTGTTTGAAATTTAAATATTTACGAAATTGCATAAAATAGCGATTTATTCTCAAACGATTTTAAATATTTTTTATAATTCAAAAAGTATAAGTCGCAGATTTTTGAAATTTCTACCAGCTGTTAAGATTGGTATTTCCTTTATGTCATATTTTTTTCAAAATATTATATTGATTTTTAAGCCACTTATAGGCATTTAAAATATTCGATTTTTTTACATTTTTTTTTTATAATCGGTGATAAAAAAAATTTGGCTCGTACAAAATACTTGAAAATTTAATAGAAGATTCCACAGAAGTAGTTCTTAAAGTCATTCAAAAATTATTAAAATCCATAGGCACAATTTTTTTTTATAAGCGTTTGAACAGCGAATATTGACAAAAAATTACATGTAAAATATAATATACTGTATAATATTCTAGACTGACAAAGATATCGGTTTTTTTTAAAATGCTCTAACTCAAAAATGAAAAACCGCAACAACTAGAAATTTTCACCAAATCTTTATATTGACGTTCTCTATACATGGTTAAGATTTCAAAGTATTTTGACATATTTTGACTTATTTATAGACAATTTAAATTTTCGATTTTTGTTAAATTTTTGTTTTTAAACATCTATAAAATTTAATTGATTGAGCGAAAACTCTTGAAAATTTTATACTAGGTTTATAATAAGTTAAACTTATCGTAACTAAAAAATATCGGTGATCGGTTCACTCAATTTTTTTTTATAAGCCCTTAATTCTCAAATTTGTATAAAATGTGTAAAAATCACGATAATTTGCAAGTTATTTTGTAGATAAAAATTCATAACATTTTTTTTGTTCATACTTAAGGTTCAAAATTTTAACACTAGGTTATCTATAAGCTACTCTTCAAAAATCTTTAAAAAAATTTCTACCGGAATTAGAGGAAAAAATTTTATGACTGTTTGAAATTTAAATATTTACGAAATTGCATAAAATAGCGATTTATTCTCAAACGATTTTAAATATTTTTTATAATTCAAAAAGTATAAGTCGCAGATTTTTGAAATTTCTACCAGCTGTTAAGATTGGTATTTCCTTTATGTCATATTTTTTTCAAAATATTATATTGATTTTTAAGTCACTTATAGGCATTTAAAATATTCGATTTTTTTACATTTTTTTTTTATAATCGGTGATAAAAAAAAATTGGCTCGTACAAAATACTCGAAAATTTAATCGAAGATTCCACAGAAGTAGTTCTTAATGTCATTCAAAAATTATTAAAATCCATAGGCACAATTTTTTTTTATAAGCGTTTGAACATCGAATATTGACATAAAATTACATGTAAAATATAATATAATGTAGAATGTTCTAGACTGACAAATGATATCGGTTTTTTTAAAATGCCCTAACTCAAAAACGAAAAACCGCAACAACTTGAAATTATCATTAAATCTTTATATTGACGTTTTCTATACATGGTTAAAATTTCAAAGTATTTTGACATATTTTGACTTATTTATAGACAATTTAAATTTTCGGTTTTTCTAAATTTTTCGTTTAAAAATAAAATATACTTATATAATATTTATAAATAACATTGTATTATATTCTAGACTAACATATGAACTCCGTTCAGAATCGTTATTCGTATACAATGATATCTATCATTGCATTCAAATTTAACAAATCCATTATAATAATGACCTATCCTATAAGCGAGGTGCACTCCACCCCTAACTGTACAGCAGAGCGAGGCCCATCCGGTTCTTTTTTTTTATTTTATTTTTGTGTCTGATGACACCTTTTTGGCAGTAAAAATGCTTCGATTTGCTTAAGTAGCAACTTTTCTGAAAGGAAAGTGAATGTAGATGGTACTTTGGCAAGTCTAAAATTCAACTTTTTAATACTTTTTAAAAAAATCGAAAAAAACGATAAAAAAATTACGAAAAAACGGGAAATTTTACGCAAAATCACGTTTTTACAAATTACATTTTTTTTAAATGCTCTAACTCAAAAACCAAAAACCGCAACAACTTGAAATATTCACCAAATCTTTATATTGGCGTTCTCTATACATGGTTATGTTTTCAAAGTATTTTGACATATTTTGACTTATTTATAGACAATTTAAATTTTCAATTTTTGTAAAATTTTTGTTTTTAAACATCTATAAAATTTAATTGGCAGACCGAAAACTCTTGAAAATGTAATACAAGGTTTGTAATAAGTTAAACTTATCGTAACTAAAAAATATCGGTAATCGGTTTACTCAAATTTTTTTTATAAGCCGTTAATGCTCAAATTTGTATAAAATGTGTAAAAATCACGATAATTTGTAAGTTATTTTGTAGATAAAAATTCATAAAATTTTTTCTGTTCATACTTAAGGTTCAAAATTTTAACACTAGATTATCTGTAAGCTATTCTTCAAAAATCTTTAAAAAAATTTCTACCGGACTTAGAGGAAAAAATTTTATGACTGTTTGAAATTCAAATATTTACTAAATTGCATAAAATAGCGATTTATTCTCAAACGATTTTAAATATTTGTTATAATTCAAAAAGTATAAGTCGCAGATTTTTGAAATTTTTACCAGCTAAGATTGGTATTTCTTTTATGTCATATTTTTTTCAAAATATTATATTGATTTTTAAGCCACTTATAGGCATTTAAAATATTCGATTTTTTTACATTTTTTTTTTATAATCAGTGATAAAATAAATTGGCTCGTACAAAATACTTGAAAATTTAATAAAAGATTCCACAGAAGTAGTTCTTTTTGTCATTCAAAAATTATTAAAATCCAAAGGCACAATTTTTTTATAAGCGTTTGAACAGCGAATATTGACATAAAATTACATGTAAAATATAATATAATGTATAATATTCTAGACTGACAAACTATGTCGCTGTATGCAACTGCCAACCCATCCTAATTGAAAAATATATTTATTGTTTCAAAATAAAATATACTTTTTACAATTTTTATAAATAACAATGTATTATATCCTAGATAAACATATCATCTCCGTTCAGAATCGTTATATACTGTTAAGTCAACGGTATTTTAATATGCGTGATGTACCCGTCTCATTTTACACTCTGTGCAACCAGATTTTTTATTTGCACAATATTTTCCTATCTCAGAATAACACACACGTTTCGTGTAGGCATTTTATCACCATGTGATTGATACGAACTGTACCAATGTTCTGTTGACACGTGTTTATAACGTACACACGGTGCACCTGTAAGATCATACATTAAACAATATCGCTGGTGCGGCACATCGTATCGGCATAAAATGTTTTTATTAAAAGGAGAACACATGCGCATTAAGCGAACGTAGTATAACTGAACAGACGCATAACAAGAAAATGTCCGAGAAACGAGACCGGCCAACCCTTTAATTGTGACTTTCTAGAATATATGTACATTAAATGTTTATGTACTCGAAGAGATCAACGGCAAAGAATATTGAATTAATTTATATTTATATTGTTGTTTGGCAAAATTTGACAAATTCGAATTATTCGGATTAAGGAAATTCGGATTTCATGAATTATACGGATTATTTGATTCAGTTTTTCTTTTCAATGACTATTTTCTATATTCATATACGTTTAATTAAGGTTATGTAGCAAAGTTAAGTTAACATATTTATGATATCATTATAAGCAGTGGCGGTCAAATAATTTTGGCATAGAAGGGGGGAGAATGGGATTGATTTTTTAACATGAACTATGACAATTGAAAAAGTAAATCATCATTTATGGATGTATGACCAACTTACTAAATAATTTTACTAATTATGGTAGTATAAACTGTACAAATATGTTTGTAACTAAAATATGTTTATAGCTTTTACTGTTTATAACACCAAAGTAGTTCATTATTTTACTTAATGTTTTATTAGCACAAATAACGTTAGTCTTTTATCATGATAATTATACGCGCTCCTTACACTTAACACAATAATATATTAATGACGCAACGTATGTACAAATGTTATAAAGTAATTTTAACTTTAAGGGATATATATTGATAACTGGCTTATTTTTTTTCAAACTATTGTATAATTGATTTTTCAATAGTTTATTAGTACCATTAATTGTTTCAGATAAAAAGTGTAATGCAGTCATTGTAATTGATGGTTTTATACTTAAAGTTACGTTTTATATACTTACAGTAGTTTATATTGCATATTATTGTTATAACAAATATTTTCTTTCACTCATCAGTTTTCGAAAATGATGAAGAACCCGCGATTCCATTATGGTTTGTTATTATTATTATTATTAGCTTATTCGGGACCATTTAGACCCATAATTTATATTATTACGTATAGATAGTGAAATCAATTATTTTCCCCCTAAATTACAAATATCCTGTAGATAAAAGCTCTTAAGCTCTTATCAGATTTTTATAATTGTTGTAAATCATAATCTATAACAATTATTTAACATAAAAATGCAATAAATTAACATATATTTAGTCTACAATTTCAAATAATTCTCATGATATCTATAATTTTTATAGTATGAAAAACTAGAAGTATTTTAAAAGTATTCGGAATACTTTTGAAAAATTCTAAATAATGTATTCAGAATACAATTTGTATAAAGTATTTTCAATACATATTTGGAATACTATTTTTTGTAAGTATTCGAGTATTTATTCTAAATACTTTTAAAAAGTATTTTACCCAAGTCTGTTGAATCGCATATAAGTATGGACGTCATGACCGTCTTTTCTGTGATACAAAATCGATCTGAATAAAAATATCCCAAAATTTACGTTTGAAATGTGACTCAAATAAAACTGCAGCTATACCGCTTAATAAGGCCATAGCATAAAAATGTATAATTCTTGTGGGCGGACCTGCGGAAGTGGCCTGTACAGCTGTTGTACATGACACAATTTATTGCGTGCGCTTCCTCACGTACACCATATTTTCAACACAATCTTTTGAGGTCAACAGTTATGTGTGGTGCGGCTTGTGTACATCTAATTTCTCCAGGGGAATACGGTGCCGGGATACCAAAGAAATCTTAAGGGCGAATTCGTGTGTTCCAGACCGTGTTCAAATCGTGGCACGATGAAAAAACGGAACAAATTTCTCGTTATTTTTTACGACACTACAACAGTGAAGATTGAAATCAGGACGTCGATGTGCGTTTTATGTTCGAAACTCTCTCGCTGTAGACCGCATTATACGATACTGGCGATGTATAACGTTCGAATAGCTTAGGAAAAACAACAGATATAGTGTTTTTAACAACAGCACACGGAACCGCGTGCGACTGCATTGCGTGGGTACTTACTTATGTGTCATTATAACATGGTATTGCACTGACAGAATGGTGACGGAATAAATTATGATTCGAGACCTTTGCTATTATACCTAATCTTATTGGTTATCTACATCGGGTATTTGGGGAAAAATGAAAGTAAAATAACTACAACGCGATGCTCCGTCGAAGTTTCGTTTCGACCATTCGAAAACCTCAACAATGCTTGGTGTCCCGAAAAAGTTCCTAGGAAGAAATGCATGGTTCTCTCGATAAATCGAAAATAATAAATCGTGAGATGGCGGTAAACAATCAAATATTTTCAACCGGAACCTCAGTGATTCGAATTTATTAACTAAATACGAGCTCAAATAAATTGAAATAAAAGTATCAGAATCGTTTAACTTACATACTCGTATTCAGTAAGAACGTAGTATGAGATGTCAGCATCGAAAAATAACGACGGCAACGGTACTTAAATTTTTTGTTTGGTGTATCTGACCGTAGTTTTCTGGTCTTGGATTTATTTTATATACTCCCGAACAGCTGTAATCGACTGTAAAGGTATAATTAATCATTTATCATAGCAACGAACCTCAGCAATAAGTAAACAGTTGTCGACTGCTATAATAAAGTGAGATGAATAGGACGTTGAGTTCCGTAAAGGTTCCGTAAAGTATAGGTGTTTTTGGCTTCGATGAAAAAAAAAAGTGACCTTAGCAGTTGATGCAGGAGACAAAATAATATTTTGTATACGCTTCTGTATATTAGCTTAAAACAGATTTATATGAAATTATAAATATGCATGCATATACCTAAAGCGTTTCTGTTATAAACAATAAACTTATTAAAATAAAATAAATAAAATACGTATCATAATAGAACCGTTTAACTGCACTCTTTGATTTGAACTATTTACCCCCTCCCCCAAATCTATTATGATGAATCAAACTCTCGCTAAATCGAAAACCTTTTGAAATCGAATTTCCAGCTCGGTGCCCTGGATCTCGAACGATCTTCTATGTCACGTTCCCGGCGGTGAAACTCCCGAGTCCGACTACTATTACTGTACTTATTGTATAAGACGTCAATCATTTCCTCGACGTCAATCGATGTATTTGCGAACAAACTGTATTCATTGCATGTTGAATTGTTTCTCTCTGGAATCCGTATTTTCCTCCCGAACAAATCAGTTTCTCGATGCAATAATTTTTCACGTATATTTTTCTGAATAATCAGATGTAAAAAAATACATCTATTATGAAACTGGCAACAGTTGATCAAAACACAAATATTATAATCTAGTATGTTTGAATTGTTGAAAGTAAGCGGTTGACAAACTACGCGAAACCACGGCATTCATCATGAGGTGCACCTGAACAGTAAAATCCCACTTGTACTTGAGACCAAGGCCGGAGGAAGGGTGGTGGACATAAATTCAAAGTTGTTTAATACATCTAAGAAAAAATATGCATAATTTTTATTTAATTTGGCCGTATGTTCATAATTAAAGAAGTCGTAGTGTTCAGTAATGGAGTAAATAATTATTTTTCCAAATTAATACAATCCTACTTTTACTAACAAGTGTATTATTGGCAATCACTTATCGTTAAATCGTGTAAATAATATATATATAATTTAATCTATACATTACCTACCATGTATATATATTCACCACACTAATCTTGTCATGAAGTCCGAATTTGTTTACCCATCGTTCTTTAAATGTTACATTGTTATAACCCAACTATCAAATGAACTATACTCAAATGCACTTACCGTGCCATACACGTTTATGACAAGTTTTTCGCTATAGTACGCCACGATGTTCTTATCGATAAGTGATAACCCATGGGTTGAGTTTTTAAATTCACTAGATTCAGGAATCATTTTGAGTTTCTGTACAGAATCGTGAAGCTAAAAATATGGATGATTTTGAATTGTTTAGGCGCTGTCAAGAATTATTACGTGAATCAAACGGTGTTATTTTTTGTTTCCAACTCGTTTCTATAAGACTCGAAATCGCTCTCGTGAATGGCGTCGTTTTCGAAAACGTGAGAGTCGAGCACTATGCTGCGCGTTAAGCTTTTCTACTATTCTTAAGAAAATTACGATTCAAAATGATGTTCACTAGAATAATAAATGCAATTAGTATAAACATATTTCACGTATACCATATATATCGTCAACGCAATGAAAAGTCATAAGAAAAATATTTAATGCCGCCCAATCAACCACGATGAAATTTGTTTTTCGTTAATCGCGGCTGTGGCCGAAAAGAGGATAATTTTCAAAAATCACCTATCGCGGACAAGATCAAGTAGCACGCAAAGTACCGACCACGTGCATATACGTAGGGGTATTCTTAGGGGTATCCTTAAGGGGGGAGCAAATGGGGCAGTGGTTATTTTTTGAAAAAAATTTTATATTCTTCATTTATATCACACCAAGAAAATATCATAAAACGTGAATACTATAAATCTCTCCTCCTCTCTCCCTATAAAAGGGTCTTGGGACACCACGTGTGTATGCATGTGTTGGTTTATATATAAAATGTAATGTTAAACGCAATGATTATACGCACGCACTGCGTTTACCGCGGTACAGTAGCGATTGTGCGCGTGTACACTAAGGGCCAACTCGGAACGGGTTAAACTAGGCCGCGACGATAAACGAGAAAATCACACACGCGCGTACACTAATGCGTAGACGAATACGCACGCACGTACGGATATATTTTCACGTCCACCCCGGTGCGCAAATTCTACGAACAGTTAGCTCGGT
>JASXSY010002969.1:0-32831 GCA_034509805.1 Sipha maydis
ATATAAATATAGATTTCAATTTACATTTGGACGATTTTATGGAAATTTTAAGAATTCAGAACGCCTCTCAGATTAATTTTTTGGTCATAACTCCGTCATTTTGCAAGATATGTCTCTAAATCCAATACCATAGCAATCAGTGATTTTTTTCTGATTTTTCAGTATATAAATATAGATTTTAATTTACATTTTGACGATTTTATGGAAATTTTAAGAATTCAGAACGCCTCTCAGATTAGTTTTTTGGTCATAACTCCGTCATTTTGCAAGATATGTCTCTAAATCCAATACCATAGCAATCAGTGATTTTTTTCTGATTTTTCAGTATATAAATATAGATTTCAATTTACATTTGGACGATTTTATTGAAATTTTAAAGTTTCAGAACGCCTCTCAGATTAGTTTTTTGGTCATAACTCCGTCATTTTGCAAGATATATCTCTAAATCCAATACCATAGCAATCAGTGATTTTTTTCTGATTTTTCAGTATATAAATATAGATTTCAATTTACATTTTGACGATTTTATGGAAATTTTAAGAATTCAGAACGCCTCTCAGATTAATTTTTTGGTCATAACTCCGTCATTTTGCAAGATATATCTCAAAAACCAATACCATAGCAATCAGTGATTTTTTTCTGATTTTTCAGTATATAAATATAGATTTCAATTTACATTTTGACGATTTTATGGAAATTTTAAGAATTCAGAACGCCTCTCAGAATCGTTTTTTGGTCATAACTCCGTCATTTTGCAAGATATATCTCTAAAACCAATACCATAGCAATCAGTGATTTTTTTCTGATTTTTCAGTATATAAATATAGATTTCAATTTAAATTTGGACGATTTTATGGAAATTTTAAAGTTTCAGAACGCCTCTCGGATTAGTTTTTTGGTCATAACTCCGTCATTTTGCAAGATATGTCTCTAAATCCAATACCATAGCAATCAGTGATTTTTTTCTGATTTTTCAGTATATAAATATAGATTTCAATTTACATTTGGACGATTTTATGGAAATTTTAAAGTTTCAGAACGCCTCTCAGATTAGTTTTTTGGTCATAACTCCGTCATTTTGCAAGATATGTCTCTAAATCCAATACCATAGCAATCAGTGATTTTTTTCTGATTTTTCAGTATATAAATATAGATTTCAATTTACATTTGGACGATTTTATTGAAATTTTAAAGTTTCAGAACGCCTCTCAGATTAGTTTTTTGGTCATAACTCCGTCATTTTGCAAGATATATCTCTAAATCCAATACCATAGCAATCAGTGATTTTTTTCTGATTTTTCAGTATATAAATATAGATTTCAATTTACATTTGAACGATTTTATGGAAATTTTAAAGTTTCAGAACGCCTCTCAGATTAGTTTTTTGGTCATAACTCCGTCATTTTGCAAGATATATCTCTAAATCCAATACCATAGCAATCAGTGATTTTTTTCTGATTTTTCAGTATATAAATATAGATTTCAATTTACATTTGGACGATTTTATGGAAATTTTAAAGTTTCAGAACGCCTCTCAGATTAGTTTTTTGGTCATAACTCCGTCATTTTGCAAGATATGTCTCTAAATCCAATACCATAGCAATCAGTGATTTTTTTCTGATTTTTCAGTATATAAATATAGATTTCAATTTAAATTTGGACGATTTTATGGAAATTTTAAAGTTTCAGAACGCCTCTCAGATTAGTTTTTTGGTCATAACTCCGTCATTTTTCAAGATATATCTCTAAATCCAATACCATAGCAATCAGTGATTTTTTTCTGATTTTTCAGTATATAAATATAGATTTCAATTTACATTTGGACGATTTTATGGAAATTTTAAGAATTCAGAACGCCTCTCAGATTAATTTTTTGGTCATAACTCCGTCATTTTGCAAGATATATCTCAAAAACCAATACCATAGCAATCAGTGATTTTTTTCTGATTTTTCAGTATATAAATATAGATTTCAATTTACATTTTGACGATTTTATGGAAATTTTAAGAATTCAGAACGCCTCTCAGAATCTTTTTTTGGTCATAACTCCGTCATTTTGCAAGATATATCTCTAAAACCAATACCATAGCAATCAGTGATTTTTTTCTGATTTTTCAGTATATAAATATAGATTTCAATTTAAATTTGGACGATTTTATGGAAATTTTAAAGTTTCAGAACGCCTCTCAGATTAGTTTTTTGGTCATAACTCCGTCATTTTGCAAGATATGTCTCTAAATCCAATACCATAGCAATCAGTGATTTTTTTCTGATTTTTCAGTATATAAATATAGATTTCAATTTACATTTGGACGATTTTATGGAAATTTTAAGAATTCAGAACGCCTCTCACATTAGTTTTTTGTACATAACTCCGCCATTTTGCAAGATATATCTCTAAATCCAATACCATAGCAATCAGTGATTTTTTTCTGATTTTTCAGTATATAAATATAGATTTCAATTTACATTTGGACGATTTTATGGAAATTTTAAGAATTCAGAACGCCTCTCAGAATCGTTTTTTGGTCATAACTCCGTCATTTTGCAAGATATATCTCTAAAACCAATACCATAGCAATCAGTGATTTTTTTCTGATTTTTCAGTATATAAATATAGATTTCAATTTAAATTTGGACGATTTTATGGAAATTTTAAAGTTTCAGAACGCCTCTCAGATTAGTTTTTTGGTCATAACTCCGTCATTTTGCAAGATAAGTCTCTAAATCCAACACCATAGCAATCAGTGATTTTTTTCTGATTTTTCAGTATATAAATATAGATTTCAATTTACATTTGGACGATTTTATGGAAATTTTAAAGTTTCAGAACGCCTCTCAGATTAGTTTTTTGGTCATAACTCCGTCATTTTGCAAGATATATCTCTAAATCCAATACCATAGCAATCAGTGATTTTTTTCTGATTTTTCAGTATATAAATATAGATTTCAATTTACATTTGGACGATTTTATGGAAATTTTAAAGTTTCAGAACGCCTCTCAGATTAGTTTTTTGGTCATAACTCCGTCATTTTGCAAGATATGTCTCTAAATCCAATACCATAGCAATCAGTGATTTTTTTCTGATTTTTCAGTATATAAATATAGATTTCAATTTAAATTTGGACGATTTTATGGAAATTTTAAAGTTTCAGAACGCCTCTCAGATTAGTTTTTTGGTCATAACTCCGTCATTTTGCAAGATATATCTCTAAATCCAATACCATAGCAATCAGTGATTTTTTTCTGATTTTTCAGTATATAAATATAGATTTCAATTTACATTTGGACGATTTTATGGAAATTTTAAGAATTCAGAACGCCTCTCAGATTATTTTTTTGGTCATAACTCCGTCATTTTGCAAGATATATCTCAAAAACCAATACCATAGCAATCAGTGATTTTTTTCTGATTTTTCAGTATATAAATATAGATTTCAATTTACATTTTGACGATTTTATGGAAATTTTAAGAATTCAGAACGCCTCTCAGAATCGTTTTTTGGTCATAACTCCGTCATTTTGCAAGATATATCTCTAAATCCAATACCATAGCAATCAGTGATTTTTTTCTGATTTTTCAGTATATAAATATAGATTTCAATTTACATTTGGACGATTTTATGGAAATTTTAAAGTTTCAGAACGCCTCTCAGATTAGTTTTTTGGTCATAACTCCGTCATTTTGCAAGATATGTCTCTAAATCCAATACCATAGCAATCAGTGATTTTTTTCTGATTTTTCAGTATATAAATATAGATTTCAATTTAAATTTGGACGATTTTATGGAAATTTTAAAGTTTCAGAACGCCTCTCAGATTAGTTTTTTGGTCATAACTCCGTCATTTTTCAAGATATATCTCTAAATCCAATACCATAGCAATCAGTGATTTTTTTCTGATTTTTCAGTATATAAATATAGATTTCAATTTACATTTGGACGATTTTATGGAAATTTTAAGAATTCAGAACGCCTCTCAGATTAATTTTTTGGTCATAACTCCGTCATTTTGCAAGATATATCTCAAAAACCAATACCATAGCAATCAGTGATTTTTTTCTGATTTTTCAGTATATAAATATAGATTTCAATTTACATTTTGACGATTTTATGGAAATTTTAAGAATTCAGAACGCCTCTCAGAATCGTTTTTTGGTCATAACTCCGTCATTTTGCAAGATATATCTCTAAAACCAATACCATAGCAATCAGTGATTTTTTTCTGATTTTTCAGTATATAAATATAGATTTCAATTTAAATTTGGACGATTTTATGGAAATTTTAAAGTTTCAGAACGCCTCTCAGATTAGTTTTTTGGTCATAACTCCGTCATTTTGCAAGATATGTCTCTAAATCCAATACCATAGCAATCAGTGATTTTTTTCTGATTTTTCAGTATATAAATATAGATTTCAATTTACATTTGGACGATTTTATGGAAATTTTAAGAATTCAGAACGCCTCTCACATTAGTTTTTTGTACATAACTCCGCCATTTTGCAAGATATATCTCTAAATCCAATACCATAGCAATCAGTGATTTTTTTCTGATTTTTCAGTATATAAATATAGATTTCAATTTACATTTGGACGATTTTATGGAAATTTTAAGAATTCAGAACGCCTCTCAGAATCGTTTTTTGGTCATAACTCCGTCATTTTGCAAGATATATCTCTAAAACCAATACCATAGCAATCAGTGATTTTTTTCTGATTTTTCAGTATATAAATATAGATTTCAATTTAAATTATTGGACGATTTTATGGAAATTTTAAAGTTTCAGAACGCCTCTCAGATTAGTTTTTTGGTCATAACTCCGTCATTTTGCAAGATAAGTCTCTAAATCCAACACCATAGCAATCAGTGATTTTTTTCTGATTTTTCAGTATATAAATATAGATTTCAATTTACATTTGGACGATTTTATGGAAATTTTAAAGTTTCAGAACGCCTCTCAGATTAGTTTTTTGGTCATAACTCCGTCATTTTGCAAGATATATCTCTAAATCCAATACCATAGCAATCAGTGATTTTTTTCTGATTTTTCAGTATATAAATATAGATTTCAATTTACATTTGGACGATTTTATGGAAATTTTAAAGTTTCAGAACGCCTCTCAGATTAGTTTTTTGGTCATAACTCCGTCATTTTGCAAGATATGTCTCTAAATCCAATACCATAGCAATCAGTGATTTTTTTCTGATTTTTCAGTATATAAATATAGATTTCAATTTAAATTTGGACGATTTTATGGAAATTTTAAAGTTTCAGAACGCCTCTCAGATTAGTTTTTTGGTCATAACTCCGTCATTTTGCAAGATATATCTCTAAATCCAATACCATAGCAATCAGTGATTTTTTTCTGATTTTTCAGTATATAAATATAGATTTCAATTTACATTTGGACGATTTTATGGAAATTTTAAGAATTCAGAACGCCTCTCAGATTATTTTTTTGGTCATAACTCCGTCATTTTGTAAGATATATCTCAAAAACCAATACCATAGCAATCAGTGATTTTTTTCTGATTTTTCAGTATATAAATATAGATTTCAATTTACATTTTGACGATTTTATGGAAATTTTAAGAATTCAGAACGCCTCTCAGAATCGTTTTTTGGTCATAACTCCGTCATTTTGCAAGATATATCTCTAAAACCAATACCATAGCAATCAGTGATTTTTTTCTGATTTTTCAGTATATAAATATAGATTTCAATTTAAATTTGGACGATTTTATGGAAATTTTAAAGTTTCAGAACGCCTCTCAGATTAGTTTTTTGGTCATAACTCCGTCATTTTGCAAGATATGTCTCTAAATCCAATACCATAGCAATCAGTGATTTTTTTCTGATTTTTCAGTATATAAATATAGATTTTAATTTACATTTTGACGATTTTATGGAAATTTTAAGAATTCAGAACGCCTCTCAGAATCGTTTTTTGGTCATAACTCCGTCATTTTGCAAGATATATCTCTAAAACCAATACCATAGCAATCAGTGATTTTTTTCTGATTTTTCAGTATATAAATATAGATTTCAATTTAAATTTGGACGATTTTATGGAAATTTTAAAGTTTCAGAACGCCTCTCAGATTAGTTTTTTGGTCATAACTCCGTCATTTTGCAAGATATGTCTCTAAATCCAATACCATAGCAATCAGTGATTTTTTTCTGATTTTTCAGTATATAAATATAGATTTCAATTTACATTTGGACGATTTTATTGAAATTTTAAAGTTTCAGAACGCCTCTCAGATTAGTTTTTTGGTCATAACTCCGTCATTTTGCAAGATATATCTCTAAATCCAATACCATAGCAATCAGTGATTTTTTTCTGATTTTTCAGTATATAAATATAGATTTCAATTTACATTTGGACGATTTTATGGAAATTTTAAAGTTTCAGAACGCCTCTCAGATTAGTTTTTTGGTCATAACTCCGTCATTTTGCAAGATATATCTCTAAATCCAATACCTTAGCAATCAGTGATTTTTTTCTGATTTTTCAGTATATAAATATAGATTTCAATTTACATTTGGACGATTTTATGGAAATTTTAAAGTTTCAGAACGCCTCTCAGATTAGTTTTTTGGTCATAACTCCGTCATTTTGCAAGATATGTCTCTAAATCCAATACCATAGCAATCAGTGATTTTTTTCTGATTTTTCAGTATATAAATATAGATTTCAATTTAAATTTGGACGATTTTATGGAAATTTTAAAGTTTCAGAACGCCTCTCAGATTAGTTTTTTGGTCATAACTCCGTCATTTTGCAAGATATATCTCTAAATCCAATACCATAGCAATCAGTGATTTTTTTCTGATTTTTCAGTATATAAATATAGATTTCAATTTACATTTGGACGATTTTATGGAAATTTTAAGAATTCAGAACGCCTCTCAGATTATTTTTTTGGTCATAACTCCGTCATTTTGCAAGATATATCTCAAAAACCAATACCATAGCAATCAGTGATTTTTTTCTGATTTTTCAGTATATAAATATAGATTTCAATTTACATTTTGACGATTTTATGGAAATTTTAAGAATTCAGAACGCCTCTCAGAATCGTTTTTTGGTCATAACTCCGTCATTTTGCAAGATATATCTCTAAAACCAATACCATAGCAATCAGTGATTTTTTTCTGATTTTTCAGTATATAAATATAGATTTCAATTTAAATTTGGACGATTTTATGGAAATTTTAAAGTTTCAGAACGCCTCTCAGATTAGTTTTTTGGTCATAACTCCGTCATTTTGCAAGATATGTCTCTAAATCCAATACCATAGCAATCAGTGATTTTTTTCTGATTTTTCAGTATATAAATATAGATTTCAATTTACATTTTGACGATTTTATGGAAATTTTAAAGTTTCAGAACGCCTCTCAGATTAGTTTTTTGGACATAACTCCGTCATTTTGCAAGATATATCTCTAAATCCAATACCATAGCAATCAGTGATTTCTTTCTGATTTTTCAGTATATAAATATAGATTTCAATTTACATTTTGACGATTTTATGGAAATTTTAAGAATTCAGAACGCCTCTCAGAATCGTTTTTTGGTCATAACTCCGTCATTTTGCAAGATATATCTCTAAATCCAATACCATAGCAATCAGTGATTTTTTTTTGATTTTTCAGTATATAAATATAGATTTCAATTTACATTTGGACGATTTTATGGAAATTTTAAAGTTTCAGAACGCCTCTCAGATTAGTTTTTTGGTCATAACTCCGTCATTTTGCAAGATATATCTCTAAATCCAATACCATAGCAATCAGTGATTTTTTTCTGATTTTTCAGTATATAAATATAGATTTCAATTTACATTTGGACGATTTTATGGAAATTTTAAGAATTCAGAACGCCTCTCAGATTATTTTTTTGGTCATAACTCCGTCATTTTGCAAGATATATCTCAAAAACCAATACCATAGCAATCAGTGATTTTTTTCTGATTTTTCAGTATATAAATATAGATTTCAATTTACATTTTGACGATTTTATGGAAATTTTAAGAATTCAGAACGCCTCTCAGAATCGTTTTTTGGTCATAACTCCGTCATTTTGCAAGATATATCTCTAAAACCAATACCATAGCAATCAGTGATTTTTTTCTGATTTTTCAGTATATAAATATAGATTTCAATTTAAATTTGGACGATTTTATGGAAATTTTAAAGTTTCAGAACGCCTCTCAGATTAGTTTTTTGGTCATAACTCCGTCATTTTGCAAGATATGTCTCTAAATCCAATACCATAGCAATCAGTGATTTTTTTCTGATTTTTCAGTATATAAATATAGATTTCAATTTACATTTTGACGATTTTATGGAAATTTTAAGAATTCAGAACGCCTCTCAGAATCGTTTTTTGGTCATAACTCCGTCATTTTGCAAGATATATCTCTAAAACCAATACCATAGCAATCAGTGATTTTTTTCTGATTTTTCAGTATATAAATATAGATTTCAATTTAAATTTGGACGATTTTATGGAAATTTTAAAGTTTCAGAACGCCTCTCAGATTAGTTTTTTGGTCATAACTCCGTCATTTTGCAAGATATGTCTCTAAATCCAATACCATAGCAATCAGTGATTTTTTTCTGATTTTTCAGTATATAAATATAGATTTCAATTTACATTTGGACGATTTTATTGAAATTTTAAAGTTTCAGAACGCCTCTCAGATTAGTTTTTTGGTCATAACTCCGTCATTTTGCAAGATATATCTCTAAATCCAATACCATAGCAATCAGTGATTTTTTTCTGATTTTTCAGTATATAAATATAGATTTCAATTTACATTTTGACGATTTTATGGAAATTTTAAGAATTCAGAACGCCTCTCAGATTAATTTTTTGGTCATAACTCCGTCATTTTGCAAGATATATCTCAAAAACCAATACCATAGCAATCAGTGATTTTTTTCTGATTTTTCAGTATATAAATATAGATTTCAATTTACATTTTGACGATTTTATGGAAATTTTAAGAATTCAGAACGCCTCTCAGAATCGTTTTTTGGTCATAACTCCGTCATTTTGCAAGATATATCTCTAAATCCAATACCATAGCAATCAGTGATTTTTTTCTGATTTTTCAGTATATAAATATAGATTTCAATTTACATTTGGACGATTTTATGGAAATTTTAAAGTTTCAGAACGCCTCTCAGATTAGTTTTTTGGTCATAACTCCGTCATTTTGCAAGATAAGTCTCTAAGTCCAACACCATAGCAATCAGTGATTTTTTTCTGATTTTTCAGTATATAAATATAGATTTCAATTTACATTTGGACGATTTTATGGAAATTTTAAAGTTTCAGAACGCCTCTCAGATTAGTTTTTTGGTCATAACTCCGTCATTTTGCAAGATATATCTCTAAATCCAATACCATAGCAATCAGTGATTTTTTTCTGATTTTTCAGTATATAAATATAGATTTCAATTTACATTTGGACGATTTTATGGAAATTTTAAAGTTTCAGAACGCCTCTCAGATTAGTTTTTTGGTCATAACTCCGTCATTTTGCAAGATATGTCTCTAAATCCAATACCATAGCAATCAGTGATTTTTTTCTGATTTTTCAGTATATAAATATAGATTTCAATTTAAATTTGGACGATTTTATGGAAATTTTAAAGTTTCAGAACGCCTCTCAGATTAGTTTTTTGGTCATAACTCCGTCATTTTGCAAGATATATCTCTAAATCCAATACCATAGCAATCAGTGATTTTTTTCTGATTTTTCAGTATATAAATATAGATTTCAATTTAAATTTGGACGATTTTATGGAAATTTTAAAGTTTCAGAACGCCTCTCAGATTAGTTTTTTGGACATAACTCCGTCATTTTGCAAGATATGTCTCTAAATCCAATACCATAGCAATCAGTGATTTTTTCTGATTTTTCAGTATATAAATATAGATTTCAATTTACATTTGGACGATTTTATGGAAATTTTAAGAATTCAGAACGCCTCTCACATTAGTTTTTTGTACATAACTCCGTCATTTTGCAAGATATATCTCTAAATCCAATACCATAGCAATCAGTGATTTTTTTCTGATTTTTCAGTATATAAATATAGATTTCAATTTACATTTGGACGATTTTATGGAAATTTTAAGAATTCAGAACGCCTCTCAGAATCGTTTTTTGGTCATAACTCCGTCATTTTGCAAGATATATCTCTAAAACCAATACCATAGCAATCAGTGATTTTTTTCTGATTTTTCAGTATATAAATATAGATTTCAATTTACATTTTGACGATTTTATGGAAATTTTAAGAATTCAGAACGCCTCTCAGAATCGTTTTTTGGTCATAACTCCGTCATTTTGCAAGATATATCTCAAAATCCAATACCATAGCAATCAGTGATTTTTTTCTGATTTTTCAGTATATAAATATAGATTTCAATTTACATTTGGACGATTTTATGGAAATTTTAAAGTTTCAGAACGCCTCTCAGATTAGTTTTTTGGTCATAACTCCGTCATTTTGCAAGATAAGTCTCTAAATCCAACACCATAGCAATCAGTGATTTTTTTCTGATTTTTCAGTATATAAATATAGATTTCAATTTACATTTGGACGATTTTATGGAAATTTTAAAGTTTTAGAACGCCTCTCAGATTAGTTTTTTGGTCATAACTCCGTCATTTTGCAAGATATATCTCTAAATCCAATACCATAGCAATCAGTGATTTTTTTCTGATTTTTCAGTATATAAATATAGATTTCAATTTACATTTGGACGATTTTATGGAAATTTTAAAGTTTCAGAACGCCTCTCAGATTAGTTTTTTGGTCATAACTCCGTCATTTTGCAAGATATGTCTCTAAATCCAATACCATAGCAATCAGTGATTTTTTTCTGATTTTTCAGTATATAAATATAGATTTCAATTTAAATTTGGACGATTTTATGGAAATTTTAAAGTTTCAGAACGCCTCTCAGATTAGTTTTTTGGTCATAACTCCGTCATTTTGCAAGATATATCTCTAAATCCAATACCATAGCAATCAGTGATTTTTTTCTGATTTTTCAGTATATAAATATAGATTTCAATTTAAATTTGGACGATTTTATGGAAATTTTAAAGTTTCAGAACGCCTCTCAGATTAGTTTTTTGGTCATAACTCCGTCATTTTGCAAGATATGTCTCTAAATCCAATACCATAGCAATCAGTGATTTTTTTCTGATTTTTCAGTATATAAATATAGATTTCAATTTACATTTGGACGATTTTATGGAAATTTTAAGAATTCAGAACGCCTCTCACATTAGTTTTTTGTACATAACTCCGTCATTTTGCAAGATATATCTCTAAATCCAATACCATAGCAATCAGTGATTTTTTTCTGATTTTTCAGTATATAAATATAGATTTCAATTTACATTTGGACGATTTTATGGAAATTTTAAGAATTCAGAACGCCTCTCAGAATCGTTTTTTGGTCATAACTCCGTCATTTTGCAAGATATATCTCTAAAACCAATACCATAGCAATCAGTGATTTTTTCTGATTTTTCAGTATATAAATATAGATTTCAATTTAAATTTGGACGATTTTATGGAAATTTTAAAGTTTCAGAACGCCTCTCAGATTAGTTTTTTGGTCATAACTCCGTCATTTTGCAAGATAAGTCTCTAAATCCAACACCATAGCAATCAGTGATTTTTTTCTGATTTTTCAGTATATAAATATAGATTTCAATTTACATTTGGACGATTTTATGGAAATTTTAAAGTTTCAGAACGCCTCTCAGATTAGTTTTTTGGTCATAACTCCGTCATTTTGCAAGATATATCTCTAAATCCAATACCATAGCAATCAGTGATTTTTTTCTGATTTTTCAGTATATAAATATAGATTTCAATTTACATTTGGACGATTTTATGGAAATTTTAAAGTTTCAGAACGCCTCTCAGATTAGTTTTTTGGTCATAACTCCGTCATTTTGCAAGATATGTCTCTAAATCCAATACCATAGCAATCAGTGATTTTTTTCTGATTTTTCAGTATATAAATATAGATTTCAATTTAAATTTGGACGATTTTATGGAAATTTTAATGTTTCAGAACGCCTCTCAGATTAGTTTTTTGGTCATAACTCCGTCATTTTGCAAGATATATCTCAAAAACCAATACCATAGCAATCAGTGATTTTTTTCTGATTTTTCAGTATATAAATATAGATTTCAATTTACATTTTGACGATTTTATGGAAATTTTAAGAATTCAGAACGCCTCTCAGAATCGTTTTTTGGTCATAACTCCGTCATTTTGCAAGATATATCTCTAAATCCAATACCATAGCAATCAGTGATTTTTTTCTGATTTTTCAGTATATAAATATAGATTTCAATTTACATTTGGACGATTTTATGGAAATTTTAAAGTTTCAGAACGCCTCTCAGATTAGTTTTTTGGTCATAACTCCGTCATTTTGCAAGATAAGTCTCTAAATCCAACACCATAGCAATCAGTGATTTTTTTCTGATTTTTCAGTATATAAATATAGATTTCAATTTACATTTGGACGATTTTATGGAAATTTTAAAGTTTCAGAACGCCTCTCAGATTAGTTTTTTGGTCATAACTCCGTCATTTTGCAAGATATATCTCTAAATCCAATACCATAGCAATCAGTGATTTTTTTCTGATTTTTCAGTATATAAATATAGATTTCAATTTACATTTGGACGATTTTATGGAAATTTTAAAGTTTCAGAACGCCTCTCAGATTAGTTTTTTGGTCATAACTCCGTCATTTTGCAAGATATGTCTCTAAATCCAATACCATAGCAATCAGTGATTTTTTTCTGATTTTTCAGTATATAAATATAGATTTCAATTTAAATTTGGACGATTTTATGGAAATTTTAAAGTTTCAGAACGCCTCTCAGATTAGTTTTTTGGTCATAACTCCGTCATTTTGCAAGATATATCTCTAAATCCAATACCATAGCAATCAGTGATTTTTTTCTGATTTTTCAGTATATAAATATAGATTTCAATTTAAATTTGGACGATTTTATGGAAATTTTAAAGTTTCAGAACGCCTCTCAGATTAGTTTTTTGGTCATAACTCCGTCATTTTGCAAGATATGTCTCTAAATCCAATACCATAGCAATCAGTGATTTTTTTCTGATTTTTCAGTATATAAATATAGATTTCAATTTAAATTTGGACGATTTTATGGAAATTTTAAAGTTTCAGAACGCCTCTCAGATTAGTTTTTTGGTCATAACTCCGTCATTTTGCAAGATATGTCTCTAAATCCAATACCATAGCAATCAGTGATTTTTTTCTGATTTTTCAGTATATAAATATAGATTTCAATTTACATTTTGACGATTTTATGGAAATTTTAAGAATTCAGAACGCCTCTCAGAATCGTTTTTTGGTCATAACTCCGTCATTTTGCAAGATATATCTCTAAAACCAATACCATAGCAATCAGTGATTTTTTTCTGATTTTTCAGTATATAAATATAGATTTCAATTTAAATTTGGACGATTTTATGGAAATTTTAAAGTTTCAGAACGCCTCTCAGATTAGTTTTTTGGTCATAACTCCGTCATTTTGCAAGATATGTCTCTAAATCCAATACCATAGCAATCAGTGATTTTTTTCTGATTTTTCAGTATATAAATATAGATTTCAATTTACATTTGGACGATTTTATTGAAATTTTAAAGTTTCAGAACGCCTCTCAGATTAGTTTTTTGGTCATAACTCCGTCATTTTGCAAGATATATCTCTAAATCCAATACCATAGCAATCAGTGATTTTTTTCTGATTTTTCAGTATATAAATATAGATTTCAATTTACATTTTGACGATTTTATGGAAATTTTAAGAATTCAGAACGCCTCTCAGATTAATTTTTTGGTCATAACTCCGTCATTTTGCAAGATATATCTCAAAAACCAATACCATAGCAATCAGTGATTTTTTTCTGATTTTTCAGTATATAAATATAGATTTCAATTTACATTTTGACGATTTTATGGAAATTTTAAGAATTCAGAACGCCTCTCAGAATCGTTTTTTGGTCATAACTCCGTCATTTTGCAAGATATATCTCTAAATCCAATACCATAGCAATCAGTGATTTTTTTCTGATTTTTCAGTATATAAATATAGATTTCAATTTACATTTGGACGATTTTATGGAAATTTTAAAGTTTCAGAACGCCTCTCAGATTAGTTTTTTGGTCATAACTCCGTCATTTTGCAAGATAAGTCTCTAAGTCCAACACCATAGCAATCAGTGATTTTTTTCTGATTTTTCAGTATATAAATATAGATTTCAATTTACATTTGGACGATTTTATGGAAATTTTAAAGTTTCAGAACGCCTCTCAGATTAGTTTTTTGGTCATAACTCCGTCATTTTGCAAGATATATCTCTAAATCCAATACCATAGCAATCAGTGATTTTTTTCTGATTTTTCAGTATATAAATATAGATTTCAATTTACATTTGGACGATTTTATGGAAATTTTAAAGTTTCAGAACGCCTCTCAGATTAGTTTTTTGGTCATAACTCCGTCATTTTGCAAGATATGTCTCTAAATCCAATACCATAGCAATCAGTGATTTTTTTCTGATTTTTCAGTATATAAATATAGATTTCAATTTAAATTTGGACGATTTTATGGAAATTTTAAAGTTTCAGAACGCCTCTCAGATTAGTTTTTTGGTCATAACTCCGTCATTTTGCAAGATATATCTCTAAATCCAATACCATAGCAATCAGTGATTTTTTTCTGATTTTTCAGTATATAAATATAGATTTCAATTTAAATTTGGACGATTTTATGGAAATTTTAAAGTTTCAGAACGCCTCTCAGATTAGTTTTTTGGACATAACTCCGTCATTTTGCAAGATATGTCTCTAAATCCAATACCATAGCAATCAGTGATTTTTTTCTGATTTTTCAGTATATAAATATAGATTTCAATTTACATTTGGACGATTTTATGGAAATTTTAAGAATTCAGAACGCCTCTCACATTAGTTTTTTGTACATAACTCCGTCATTTTGCAAGATATATCTCTAAATCCAATACCATAGCAATCAGTGATTTTTTTCTGATTTTTCAGTATATAAATATAGATTTCAATTTACATTTGGACGATTTTATGGAAATTTTAAGAATTCAGAACGCCTCTCAGAATCGTTTTTTGGTCATAACTCCGTCATTTTGCAAGATATATCTCTAAAACCAATACCATAGCAATCAGTGATTTTTTTCTGATTTTTCAGTATATAAATATAGATTTCAATTTACATTTTGACGATTTTATGGAAATTTTAAGAATTCAGAACGCCTCTCAGAATCGTTTTTTGGTCATAACTCCGTCATTTTGCAAGATATATCTCAAAATCCAATACCATAGCAATCAGTGATTTTTTTCTGATTTTTCAGTATATAAATATAGATTTCAATTTACATTTGGACGATTTTATGGAAATTTTAAAGTTTCAGAACGCCTCTCAGATTAGTTTTTTGGTCATAACTCCGTCATTTTGCAAGATAAGTCTCTAAATCCAACACCATAGCAATCAGTGATTTTTTTCTGATTTTTCAGTATATAAATATAGATTTCAATTTACATTTGGACGATTTTATGGAAATTTTAAAGTTTTAGAACGCCTCTCAGATTAGTTTTTTGGTCATAACTCCGTCATTTTGCAAGATATATCTCTAAATCCAATACCATAGCAATCAGTGATTTTTTTCTGATTTTTCAGTATATAAATATAGATTTCAATTTACATTTGGACGATTTTATGGAAATTTTAAAGTTTCAGAACGCCTCTCAGATTAGTTTTTTGGTCATAACTCCGTCATTTTGCAAGATATGTCTCTAAATCCAATACCATAGCAATCAGTGATTTTTTTCTGATTTTTCAGTATATAAATATAGATTTCAATTTAAATTTGGACGATTTTATGGAAATTTTAAAGTTTCAGAACGCCTCTCAGATTAGTTTTTTGGTCATAACTCCGTCATTTTGCAAGATATATCTCTAAATCCAATACCATAGCAATCAGTGATTTTTTTCTGATTTTTCAGTATATAAATATAGATTTCAATTTAAATTTGGACGATTTTATGGAAATTTTAAAGTTTCAGAACGCCTCTCAGATTAGTTTTTTGGTCATAACTCCGTCATTTTGCAAGATATGTCTCTAAATCCAATACCATAGCAATCAGTGATTTTTTTCTGATTTTTCAGTATATAAATATAGATTTCAATTTACATTTGGACGATTTTATGGAAATTTTAAGAATTCAGAACGCCTCTCACATTAGTTTTTTGTACATAACTCCGTCATTTTGCAAGATATATCTCTAAATCCAATACCATAGCAATCAGTGATTTTTTTCTGATTTTTCAGTATATAAATATAGATTTCAATTTACATTTGGACGATTTTATGGAAATTTTAAGAATTCAGAACGCCTCTCAGAATCGTTTTTTGGTCATAACTCCGTCATTTTGCAAGATATATCTCTAAAACCAATACCATAGCAATCAGTGATTTTTTTCTGATTTTTCAGTATATAAATATAGATTTCAATTTAAATTTGGACGATTTTATGGAAATTTTAAAGTTTCAGAACGCCTCTCAGATTAGTTTTTTGGTCATAACTCCGTCATTTTGCAAGATAAGTCTCTAAATCCAACACCATAGCAATCAGTGATTTTTTTCTGATTTTTCAGTATATAAATATAGATTTCAATTTACATTTGGACGATTTTATGGAAATTTTAAAGTTTCAGAACGCCTCTCAGATTAGTTTTTTGGTCATAACTCCGTCATTTTGCAAGATATATCTCTAAATCCAATACCATAGCAATCAGTGATTTTTTCTGATTTTTCAGTATATAAATATAGATTTCAATTTACATTTGGACGATTTTATGGAAATTTTAAAGTTTCAGAACGCCTCTCAGATTAGTTTTTTGGTCATAACTCCGTCATTTTGCAAGATATGTCTCTAAATCCAATACCATAGCAATCAGTGATTTTTTTCTGATTTTTCAGTATATAAATATAGATTTCAATTTAAATTTGGACGATTTTATGGAAATTTTAAAGTTTCAGAACGCCTCTCAGATTAGTTTTTTGGTCATAACTCCGTCATTTTGCAAGATATATCTCAAAAACCAATACCATAGCAATCAGTGATTTTTTTCTGATTTTTCAGTATATAAATATAGATTTCAATTTACATTTTGACGATTTTATGGAAATTTTAAGAATTCAGAACGCCTCTCAGAATCGTTTTTTGGTCATAACTCCGTCATTTTGCAAGATATATCTCTAAATCCAATACCATAGCAATCAGTGATTTTTTTCTGATTTTTCAGTATATAAATATAGATTTCAATTTACATTTGGACGATTTTATGGAAATTTTAAAGTTTCAGAACGCCTCTCAGATTAGTTTTTTGGTCATAACTCCGTCATTTTGCAAGATAAGTCTCTAAATCCAACACCATAGCAATCAGTGATTTTTTTCTGATTTTTCAGTATATAAATATAGATTTCAATTTACATTTGGACGATTTTATGGAAATTTTAAAGTTTCAGAACGCCTCTCAGATTAGTTTTTTGGTCATAACTCCGTCATTTTGCAAGATATATCTCTAAATCCAATACCATAGCAATCAGTGATTTTTTTCTGATTTTTCAGTATATAAATATAGATTTCAATTTACATTTGGACGATTTTATGGAAATTTTAAAGTTTCAGAACGCCTCTCAGATTAGTTTTTTGGTCATAACTCCGTCATTTTGCAAGATATGTCTCTAAATCCAATACCATAGCAATCAGTGATTTTTTTCTGATTTTTCAGTATATAAATATAGATTTCAATTTAAATTTGGACGATTTTATGGAAATTTTAAAGTTTCAGAACGCCTCTCAGATTAGTTTTTTGGTCATAACTCCGTCATTTTGCAAGATATATCTCTAAATCCAATACCATAGCAATCAGTGATTTTTTTCTGATTTTTCAGTATATAAATATAGATTTCAATTTAAATTTGGACGATTTTATGGAAATTTTAAAGTTTCAGAACGCCTCTCAGATTAGTTTTTTGGTCATAACTCCGTCATTTTGCAAGATATGTCTCTAAATCCAATACCATAGCAATCAGTGATTTTTTTCTGATTTTTCAGTATATAAATATAGATTTCAATTTACATTTGGACGATTTTATGGAAATTTTAAGAATTCAGAACGCCTCTCAGAATCGTTTTTTGGTCATAACTCCGTCATTTTGCAAGATATATCTCTAAAACCAATACCATAGCAATCAGTGATTTTTTTCTGATTTTTCAGTATATAAATATAGATTTCAATTTAAATTTGGACGATTTTATGGAAATTTTAAAGTTTCAGAACGCCTCTCAGATTAGTTTTTTGGTCATAACTCCGTCATTTTGCAAGATAAGTCTCTAAATCCAACACCATAGCAATCAGTGATTTTTTTCTGATTTTTCAGTATATAAATATAGATTTCAATTTACATTTGGACGATTTTATGGAAATTTTAAAGTTTCAGAACGCCTCTCAGATTAGTTTTTTGGTCATAACTCCGTCATTTTGCAAGATATATCTCTAAATCCAATACCATAGCAATCAGTGATTTTTTTCTGATTTTTCAGTATATAAATATAGATTTCAATTTACATTTGGACGATTTTATGGAAATTTTAAAGTTTCAGAACGCCTCTCAGATTAGTTTTTTGGTCATAACTCCGTCATTTTGCAAGATATGTCTCTAAATCCAATACCATAGCAATCAGTGATTTTTTTCTGATTTTTCAGTATATAAATATAGATTTCAATTTAAATTTGGACGATTTTATGGAAATTTTAAAGTTTCAGAACGCCTCTCAGATTAGTTTTTTGGTCATAACTCCGTCATTTTGCAAGATATATCTCAAAAACCAATACCATAGCAATCAGTGATTTTTTTCTGATTTTTCAGTATATAAATATAGATTTCAATTTACATTTTGACGATTTTATGGAAATTTTAAGAATTCAGAACGCCTCTCAGAATCGTTTTTTGGTCATAACTCCGTCATTTTGCAAGATATATCTCTAAATCCAATACCATAGCAATCAGTGATTTTTTTCTGATTTTTCAGTATATAAATATAGATTTCAATTTACATTTGGACGATTTTATGGAAATTTTAAAGTTTCAGAACGCCTCTCAGATTAGTTTTTTGGTCATAACTCCGTCATTTTGCAAGATAAGTCTCTAAATCCAACACCATAGCAATCAGTGATTTTTTTCTGATTTTTCAGTATATAAATATAGATTTCAATTTACATTTGGACGATTTTATGGAAATTTTAAAGTTTCAGAACGCCTCTCAGATTAGTTTTTTGGTCATAACTCCGTCATTTTGCAAGATATATCTCTAAATCCAATACCATAGCAATCAGTGATTTTTTTCTGATTTTTCAGTATATAAATATAGATTTCAATTTACATTTGGACGATTTTATGGAAATTTTAAAGTTTCAGAACGCCTCTCAGATTAGTTTTTTGGTCATAACTCCGTCATTTTGCAAGATATGTCTCTAAATCCAATACCATAGCAATCAGTGATTTTTTTCTGATTTTTCAGTATATAAATATAGATTTCAATTTAAATTTGGACGATTTTATGGAAATTTTAAAGTTTCAGAACGCCTCTCAGATTAGTTTTTTGGTCATAACTCCGTCATTTTGCAAGATATATCTCTAAATCCAATACCATAGCAATCAGTGATTTTTTTCTGATTTTTCAGTATATAAATATAGATTTCAATTTAAATTTGGACGATTTTATGGAAATTTTAAAGTTTCAGAACGCCTCTCAGATTAGTTTTTTGGTCATAACTCCGTCATTTTGCAAGATATGTCTCTAAATCCAATACCATAGCAATCAGTGATTTTTTTCTGATTTTTCAGTATATAAATATAGATTTCAATTTACATTTGGACGATTTTATGGAAATTTTAAGAATTCAGAACGCCTCTCAGAATCGTTTTTTGGTCATAACTCCGTCATTTTGCAAGATATATCTCTAAAACCAATACCATAGCAATCAGTGATTTTTTTCTGATTTTTCAGTATATAAATATAGATTTCAATTTAAATTTGGACGATTTTATGGAAATTTTAAAGTTTCAGAACGCCTCTCAGATTAGTTTTTTGGTCATAACTCCGTCATTTTGCAAGATAAGTCTCTAAATCCAACACCATAGCAATCAGTGATTTTTTTCTGATTTTTCAGTATATAAATATAGATTTCAATTTACATTTGGACGATTTTATGGAAATTTTAAAGTTTCAGAACGCCTCTCAGATTAGTTTTTTGGTCATAACTCCGTCATTTTGCAAGATATATCTCTAAATCCAATACCATAGCAATCAGTGATTTTTTTCTGATTTTTCAGTATATAAATATAGATTTCAATTTACATTTGGACGATTTTATGGAAATTTTAAAGTTTCAGAACGCCTCTCAGATTAGTTTTTTGGTCATAACTCCGTCATTTTGCAAGATATGTCTCTAAATCCAATACCATAGCAATCAGTGATTTTTTTCTGATTTTTCAGTATATAAATATAGATTTCAATTTAAATTTGGACGATTTTATGGAAATTTTAAAGTTTCAGAACGCCTCTCAGATTAGTTTTTTGGTCATAACTCCGTCATTTTGCAAGATATATCTCTAAATCCAATACCATAGCAATCAGTGATTTTTTTCTGATTTTTCAGTATATAAATATAGATTTCAATTTACATTTGGACGATTTTATGGAAATTTTAAGAATTCAGAACGCCTCTCAGATTATTTTTTTGGTCATAACTCCGTCATTTTGCAAGATATATCTCAAAAACCAATACCATAGCAATCAGTGATTTTTTTCTGATTTTTCAGTATATAAATATAGATTTCAATTTACATTTTGACGATTTTATGGAAATTTTAAGAATTCAGAACGCCTCTCAGAATCGTTTTTTGGTCATAACTCCGTCATTTTGCAAGATATATCTCTAAAACCAATACCATAGCAATCAGTGATTTTTTTCTGATTTTTCAGTATATAAATATAGATTTCAATTTAAATTTGGACGATTTTATGGAAATTTTAAAGTTTCAGAACGCCTCTCAGATTAGTTTTTTGGTCATAACTCCGTCATTTTGCAAGATATGTCTCTAAATCCAATACCATAGCAATCAGTGATTTTTTTCTGATTTTTCAGTATATAAATATAGATTTCAATTTACATTTGGACGATTTTATGGAAATTTTAAGAATTCAGAACGCCTCTCAGAATCGTTTTTTGGTCATAACTCCGTCATTTTGCAAGATATATCTCTAAAACCAATACCATAGCAATCAGTGATTTTTTCTGATTTTTCAGTATATAAATATAGATTTCAATTTAAATTTGGACGATTTTATGGAAATTTTAAAGTTTCAGAACGCCTCTCAGATTAGTTTTTTGGTCATAACTCCGTCATTTTGCAAGATAAGTCTCTAAATCCAACACCATAGCAATCAGTGATTTTTTTCTGATTTTTCAGTATATAAATATAGATTTCAATTTACATTTGGACGATTTTATGGAAATTTTAAAGTTTCAGAACGCCTCTCAGATTAGTTTTTTGGTCATAACTCCGTCATTTTGCAAGATATATCTCTAAATCCAATACCATAGCAATCAGTGATTTTTTTCTGATTTTTCAGTATATAAATATAGATTTCAATTTACATTTGGACGATTTTATGGAAATTTTAAAGTTTCAGAACGCCTCTCAGATTAGTTTTTTGGTCATAACTCCGTCATTTTGCAAGATATGTCTCTAAATCCAATACCATAGCAATCAGTGATTTTTTTCTGATTTTTCAGTATATAAATATAGATTTCAATTTAAATTTGGACGATTTTATGGAAATTTTAAAGTTTCAGAACGCCTCTCAGATTAGTTTTTTGGTCATAACTCCGTCATTTTGCAAGATATATCTCTAAATCCAATACCATAGCAATCAGTGATTTTTTTCTGATTTTTCAGTATATAAATATAGATTTCAATTTAAATTTGGACGATTTTATGGAAATTTTAAAGTTTCAGAACGCCTCTCAGATTAGTTTTTTGGTCATAACTCCGTCATTTTGCAAGATATGTCTCTAAATCCAATACCATAGCAATCAGTGATTTTTTTCTGATTTTTCAGTATATAAATATAGATTTCAATTTACATTTGGACGATTTTATGGAAATTTTAAGAATTCAGAACGCCTCTCAGAATCGTTTTTTGGTCATAACTCCGTCATTTTGCAAGATATATCTCTAAAACCAATACCATAGCAATCAGTGATTTTTTTCTGATTTTTCAGTATATAAATATAGATTTCAATTTAAATTTGGACGATTTTATGGAAATTTTAAAGTTTCAGAACGCCTCTCAGATTAGTTTTTTGGTCATAACTCCGTCATTTTGCAAGATAAGTCTCTAAATCCAACACCATAGCAATCAGTGATTTTTTTCTGATTTTTCAGTATATAAATATAGATTTCAATTTACATTTGGACGATTTTATGGAAATTTTAAAGTTTCAGAACGCCTCTCAGATTAGTTTTTTGGTCATAACTCCGTCATTTTGCAAGATATATCTCAAAAACCAATACCATAGCAATCAGTGATTTTTTTCTGATTTTTCAGTATATAAATATAGATTTCAATTTACATTTTGACGATTTTATGGAAATTTTAAGAATTCAGAACGCCTCTCAGAATCGTTTTTTTGGTCATAACTCCGTCATTTTGCAAGATATATCTCTAAAACCAATACCATAGCAATCAGTGATTTTTTTCTGATTTTTCAGTATATAAATATAGATTTCAATTTAAATTTGGACGATTTTATGGAAATTTTAAAGTTTCAGAACGCCTCTCAGATTAGTTTTTTGGTCATAACTCCGTCATTTTGCAAGATATGTCTCTAAATCCAATACCATAGCAATCAGTGATTTTTTTCTGATTTTTCAGTATATAAATATAGATTTCAATTTACATTTGGACGATTTTATGGAAATTTTAAGAATTCAGAACGCCTCTCAGAATCGTTTTTTTGGTCATAACTCCGTCATTTTGCAAGATATATCTCTAAAACCAATACCATAGCAATCAGTGATTTTTTTCTGATTTTTCAGTATATAAATATAGATTTCAATTTAAATTTGGACGATTTTATGGAAATTTTAAAGTTTCAGAACGCCTCTCAGATTAGTTTTTTGGTCATAACTCCGTCATTTTGCAAGATAAGTCTCTAAATCCAACACCATAGCAATCAGTGATTTTTTTCTGATTTTTCAGTATATAAATATAGATTTCAATTTACATTTGGACGATTTTATGGAAATTTTAAAGTTTCAGAACGCCTCTCAGATTAGTTTTTTGGTCATAACTCCGTCATTTTGCAAGATATATCTCTAAAACCAATACCATAGCAATCAGTGATTTTTTTCTGATTTTTCAGTATATAAATATAGATTTCAATTTAAATTTGGACGATTTTATGGAAATTTTAAAGTTTCAGAACGCCTCTCAGATTAGTTTTTTGGTCATAACTCCGTCATTTTGCAAGATATGTCTCTAAATCCAATACCATAGCAATCAGTGATTTTTTTCTGATTTTTCAGTATATAAATATAGATTTCAATTTACATTTGGACGATTTTATGGAAATTTTAAGAATTCAGAACGCCTCTCAGAATCGTTTTTTGGTCATAACTCCGTCATTTTGCAAGATATATCTCTAAAACCAATACCATAGCAATCAGTGATTTTTTTCTGATTTTTCAGTATATAAATATAGATTTCAATTTAAATTTGGACGATTTTATGGAAATTTTAAAGTTTCAGAACGCCTCTCAGATTAGTTTTTTGGTCATAACTCCGTCATTTTGCAAGATAAGTCTCTAAATCCAACACCATAGCAATCAGTGATTTTTTTCTGATTTTTCAGTATATAAATATAGATTTCAATTTACATTTGGACGATTTTATGGAAATTTTAAAGTTTCAGAACGCCTCTCAGATTAGTTTTTTGGTCATAACTCCGTCATTTTGCAAGATAAGTCTCTAAATCCAACACCATAGCAATCAGTGATTTTTTTCTGATTTTTCAGTATATAAATATAGATTTCAATTTACATTTGGACGATTTTATGGAAATTTTAAAGTTTCAGAACGCCTCTCAGATTAGTTTTTTGGTCATAACTCCGTCATTTTGCAAGATATATCTCTAAATCCAATACCATAGCAATCAGTGATTTTTTTCTGATTTTTCAGTATATAAATATAGATTTCAATTTACATTTGGACGATTTTATGGAAATTTTAAAGTTTCAGAACGCCTCTCAGATTAGTTTTTTGGTCATAACTCCGTCATTTTGCAAGATATGTCTCTAAATCCAATACCATAGCAATCAGTGATTTTTTTCTGATTTTTCAGTATATAAATATAGATTTCAATTTAAATTTGGACGATTTTATGGAAATTTTAAAGTTTCAGAACGCCTCTCAGATTAGTTTTTTGGTCATAACTCCGTCATTTTGCAAGATATATCTCTAAATCCAATACCATAGCAATCAGTGATTTTTTTCTGATTTTTCAGTATATAAATATAGATTTCAATTTAAATTTGGACGATTTTATGGAAATTTTAAAGTTTCAGAACGCCTCTCAGATTAGTTTTTTGGTCATAACTCCGTCATTTTGCAAGATATGTCTCTAAATCCAATACCATAGCAATCAGTGATTTTTTTCTGATTTTTCAGTATATAAATATAGATTTCAATTTACATTTGGACGATTTTATGGAAATTTTAAGAATTCAGAACGCCTCTCAGAATCGTTTTTTGGTCATAACTCCGTCATTTTGCAAGATATATCTCTAAAACCAATACCATAGCAATCAGTGATTTTTTTCTGATTTTTCAGTATATAAATATAGATTTCAATTTAAATTTGGACGATTTTATGGAAATTTTAAAGTTTCAGAACGCCTCTCAGATTAGTTTTTTGGTCATAACTCCGTCATTTTGCAAGATAAGTCTCTAAATCCAACACCATAGCAATCAGTGATTTTTTTCTGATTTTTCAGTATATAAATATAGATTTCAATTTACATTTGGACGATTTTATGGAAATTTTAAAGTTTCAGAACGCCTCTCAGATTAGTTTTTTGGTCATAACTCCGTCATTTTGCAAGATATATCTCTAAATCCAATACCATAGCAATCAGTGATTTTTTTCTGATTTTTCAGTATATAAATATAGATTTCAATTTACATTTGGACGATTTTATGGAAATTTTAAAGTTTCAGAACGCCTCTCAGATTAGTTTTTTGGTCATAACTCCGTCATTTTGCAAGATATGTCTCTAAATCCAATACCATAGCAATCAGTGATTTTTTTCTGATTTTTCAGTATATAAATATAGATTTCAATTTAAATTTGGACGATTTTATGGAAATTTTAAAGTTTCAGAACGCCTCTCAGATTAGTTTTTTGGTCATAACTCCGTCATTTTGCAAGATATATCTCAAAAACCAATACCATAGCAATCAGTGATTTTTTTCTGATTTTTCAGTATATAAATATAGATTTCAATTTACATTTTGACGATTTTATGGAAATTTTAAGAATTCAGAACGCCTCTCAGAATCGTTTTTTGGTCATAACTCCGTCATTTTGCAAGATATATCTCTAAATCCAATACCATAGCAATCAGTGATTTTTTTCTGATTTTTCAGTATATAAATATAGATTTCAATTTACATTTGGACGATTTTATGGAAATTTTAAAGTTTCAGAACGCCTCTCAGATTAGTTTTTTGGTCATAACTCCGTCATTTTGCAAGATAAGTCTCTAAATCCAACACCATAGCAATCAGTGATTTTTTTCTGATTTTTCAGTATATAAATATAGATTTCAATTTACATTTGGACGATTTTATGGAAATTTTAAAGTTTCAGAACGCCTCTCAGATTAGTTTTTTGGTCATAACTCCGTCATTTTGCAAGATATATCTCTAAATCCAATACCATAGCAATCAGTGATTTTTTTCTGATTTTTCAGTATATAAATATAGATTTCAATTTACATTTGGACGATTTTATGGAAATTTTAAAGTTTCAGAACGCCTCTCAGATTAGTTTTTTGGTCATAACTCCGTCATTTTGCAAGATATGTCTCTAAATCCAATACCATAGCAATCAGTGATTTTTTTCTGATTTTTCAGTATATAAATATAGATTTCAATTTAAATTTGGACGATTTTATGGAAATTTTAAAGTTTCAGAACGCCTCTCAGATTAGTTTTTTGGTCATAACTCCGTCATTTTGCAAGATATATCTCTAAATCCAATACCATAGCAATCAGTGATTTTTTTCTGATTTTTCAGTATATAAATATAGATTTCAATTTAAATTTGGACGATTTTATGGAAATTTTAAAGTTTCAGAACGCCTCTCAGATTAGTTTTTTGGTCATAACTCCGTCATTTTGCAAGATATGTCTCTAAATCCAATACCATAGCAATCAGTGATTTTTTTCTGATTTTTCAGTATATAAATATAGATTTCAATTTACATTTGGACGATTTTATGGAAATTTTAAGAATTCAGAACGCCTCTCAGAATCGTTTTTTGGTCATAACTCCGTCATTTTGCAAGATATATCTCTAAAACCAATACCATAGCAATCAGTGATTTTTTTCTGATTTTTCAGTATATAAATATAGATTTCAATTTAAATTTGGACGATTTTATGGAAATTTTAAAGTTTCAGAACGCCTCTCAGATTAGTTTTTTGGTCATAACTCCGTCATTTTGCAAGATAAGTCTCTAAATCCAACACCATAGCAATCAGTGATTTTTTTCTGATTTTTCAGTATATAAATATAGATTTCAATTTACATTTGGACGATTTTATGGAAATTTTAAAGTTTCAGAACGCCTCTCAGATTAGTTTTTTGGTCATAACTCCGTCATTTTGCAAGATATATCTCTAAATCCAATACCATAGCAATCAGTGATTTTTTTCTGATTTTTCAGTATATAAATATAGATTTCAATTTACATTTGGACGATTTTATGGAAATTTTAAAGTTTCAGAACGCCTCTCAGATTAGTTTTTTGGTCATAACTCCGTCATTTTGCAAGATATGTCTCTAAATCCAATACCATAGCAATCAGTGATTTTTTTCTGATTTTTCAGTATATAAATATAGATTTCAATTTAAATTTGGACGATTTTATGGAAATTTTAAAGTTTCAGAACGCCTCTCAGATTAGTTTTTTGGTCATAACTCCGTCATTTTGCAAGATATATCTCTAAATCCAATACCATAGCAATCAGTGATTTTTTTCTGATTTTTCAGTATATAAATATAGATTTCAATTTACATTTGGACGATTTTATGGAAATTTTAAGAATTCAGAACGCCTCTCAGATTATTTTTTTGGTCATAACTCCGTCATTTTGCAAGATATATCTCAAAAACCAATACCATAGCAATCAGTGATTTTTTTCTGATTTTTCAGTATATAAATATAGATTTCAATTTACATTTTGACGATTTTATGGAAATTTTAAGAATTCAGAACGCCTCTCAGAATCGTTTTTTGGTCATAACTCCGTCATTTTGCAAGATATATCTCTAAAACCAATACCATAGCAATCAGTGATTTTTTTCTGATTTTTCAGTATATAAATATAGATTTCAATTTAAATTTGGACGATTTTATGGAAATTTTAAAGTTTCAGAACGCCTCTCAGATTAGTTTTTTGGTCATAACTCCGTCATTTTGCAAGATATGTCTCTAAATCCAATACCATAGCAATCAGTGATTTTTTTCTGATTTTTCAGTATATAAATATAGATTTCAATTTACATTTGGACGATTTTATGGAAATTTTAAGAATTCAGAACGCCTCTCAGAATCGTTTTTTGGTCATAACTCCGTCATTTTGCAAGATATATCTCTAAAACCAATACCATAGCAATCAGTGATTTTTTTCTGATTTTTCAGTATATAAATATAGATTTCAATTTAAATTTGGACGATTTTATGGAAATTTTAAAGTTTCAGAACGCCTCTCAGATTAGTTTTTTGGTCATAACTCCGTCATTTTGCAAGATAAGTCTCTAAATCCAACACCATAGCAATCAGTGATTTTTTTCTGATTTTTCAGTATATAAATATATATTTCAATTTACATTTGGACGATTTTATGGAAATTTTAAAGTTTCAGAACGCCTCTCAGATTAGTTTTTTGGTCATAACTCCGTCATTTTGCAAGATATATCTCTAAATCCAATACCATAGCAATCAGTGATTTTTTTCTGATTTTTCAGTATATAAATATAGATTTCAATTTACATTTGGACGATTTTATGGAAATTTTAAAGTTTCAGAACGCCTCTCAGATTAGTTTTTTGGTCATAACTCCGTCATTTTGCAAGATATGTCTCTAAATCCAATACCATAGCAATCAGTGATTTTTTTCTGATTTTTCAGTATATAAATATAGATTTCAATTTAAATTTGGACGATTTTATGGAAATTTTAAAGTTTCAGAACGCCTCTCAGATTAGTTTTTTGGTCATAACTCCGTCATTTTGCAAGATATATCTCTAAATCCAATACCATAGCAATCAGTGATTTTTTTCTGATTTTTCAGTATATAAATATAGATTTCAATTTACATTTGGACGATTTTATGGAAATTTTAAGAATTCAGAACGCCTCTCACATTAGTTTTTTGTACATAACTCCGTCATTTTGCAAGATATATCTCTAAATCCAATACCATAGCAATCAGTGATTTTTTTCTGATTTTTCAGTATATAAATATAGATTTCAATTTACATTTGGACGATTTTATGGAAATTTTAAGAATTCAGAACGCCTCTCAGAATCGTTTTTTGGTCATAACTCCGTCATTTTGCAAGATATATCTCTAAAACCAATACCATAGCAATCAGTGATTTTTTTCTGATTTTTCAGTATATAAATATAGATTTCAATTTAAATTTGGACGATTTTATGGAAATTTTAAAGTTTCAGAACGCCTCTCAGATTAGTTTTTTGGTCATAACTCCGTCATTTTGCAAGATAAGTCTCTAAATCCAACACCATAGCAATCAGTGATTTTTTTCTGATTTTTCAGTATATAAATATAGATTTCAATTTACATTTGGACGATTTTATGGAAATTTTAAAGTTTCAGAACGCCTCTCACATTAGTTTTTTGGTCATAACTCCGTCATTTTGCAAGATATATCTCTAAAACCAATACCATAGCAATCAGTGATTTTTTTCTGATTTTTCAGTATATAAATATAGATTTCAATTTACATTTTGACGATTTTATGGAAATTTTAAGAATTCAGAACGCCTCTCACATTAGTTTTTTGGTCATAACTCCGTCATTTTGCAAGATATATCTCTAAATCCAATACCATAGCAATCAGTGATTTTTTTCTGATTTTTCAGTATATAAATATAGATTTCAATTTACATTTGGACGATTTTATGGAAATTTTAAGAATTCAGAACGCCTCTCAGATTAATTTTTTGGTCATAACTCCGTCATTTTGCAAGATATATCTCAAAAACCAATACCATAGCAATCAGTGATTTTTTTCTGATTTTTCAGTATATAAATATAGATTTCAATTTACATTTTGACGATTTTATGGAAATTTTAAGAATTCAGAACGCCTCTCAGAATCGTTTTTTGGTCATAACTCCGTCATTTTGCAAGATATATCTCTAAAACCAATACCATAGCAATCAGTGATTTTTTTCTGATTTTTCAGTATATAAATATAGATTTCAATTTAAATTTGGACGATTTTATGGAAATTTTAAAGTTTCAGAACGCCTCTCAGATTAGTTTTTTGGTCATAACTCCGTCATTTTGCAAGATATGTCTCTAAATCCAATACCATAGCAATCAGTGATTTTTTTCTGATTTTTCAGTATATAAATATAGATTTCAATTTACATTTGGACGATTTTATGGAAATTTTAAGAATTCAGAACGCCTCTCACATTAGTTTTTTGTACATAACTCCGTCATTTTGCAAGATATATCTCTAAATCCAATACCATAGCAATCAGTGATTTTTTTCTGATTTTTCAGTATATAAATATAGATTTCAATTTACATTTGGACGATTTTATGGAAATTTTAAGAATTCAGAACGCCTCTCAGAATCGTTTTTTGGTCATAACTCCGTCATTTTGCAAGATATATCTCTAAAACCAATACCATAGCAATCAGTGATTTTTTTCTGATTTTTCAGTATATAAATATAGATTTCAATTTAAATTTGGACGATTTTATGGAAATTTTAAAGTTTCAGAACGCCTCTCAGATTAGTTTTTTGGTCATAACTCCGTCATTTTGCAAGATAAGTCTCTAAATCCAACACCATAGCAATCAGTGATTTTTTTCTGATTTTTCAGTATATAAATATAGATTTCAATTTACATTTGGACGATTTTATGGAAATTTTAAAGTTTCAGAACGCCTCTCACATTAGTTTTTTGGTCATAACTCCGTCATTTTGCAAGATATATCTCTAAAACCAATACCATAGCAATCAGTGATTTTTTTCTGATTTTTCAGTATATAAATATAGATTTCAATTTACATTTTGACGATTTTATGGAAATTTTAAGAATTCAGAACGCCTCTCACATTAGTTTTTTGGTCATAACTCCGTCATTTTGCAAGATATATCTCTAAATCCAATACCATAGCAATCAGTGATTTTTTTCTGATTTTTCAGTATATAAATATAGATTTCAATTTACATTTGGACGATTTTATGGAAATTTTAAGAATTCAGAACGCCTCTCAGATTAATTTTTTGGTCATAACTCCGTCATTTTGCAAGATATATCTCAAAAACCAATACCATAGCAATCAGTGATTTTTTTCTGATTTTTCAGTATATAAATATAGATTTCAATTTACATTTTGACGATTTTATGGAAATTTTAAGAATTCAGAACGCCTCTCAGAATCGTTTTTTGGTCATAACTCCGTCATTTTGCAAGATATATCTCTAAAACCAATACCATAGCAATCAGTGATTTTTTTCTGATTTTTCAGTATATAAATATAGATTTCAATTTACATTTTGACGATTTTATGGAAATTTTAAGAATTCAGAACGCCTCTCAGAATCGTTTTTTGGTCATAACTCCGTCATTTTGCAAGATATATCTCTAAAACCAATACCATAGCAATCAGTGATTTTTTTCTGATTTTTCAGTATATAAATATAGATTTCAATTTAAATTTGGACGATTTTATGGAAATTTTAAAGTTTCAGAACGCCTCTCAGATTAGTTTTTTGGTCATAACTCCGTCATTTTGCAAGATATGTCTCTAAATCCAATACCATAGCAATCAGTGATTTTTTTCTGATTTTTCAGTATATAAATATAGATTTCAATTTACATTTGGACGATTTTATGGAAATTTTAAGAATTCAGAACGCCTCTCACATTAGTTTTTTGTACATAACTCCGTCATTTTGCAAGATATATCTCTAAATCCAATACCATAGCAATCAGTGATTTTTTTCTGATTTTTCAGTATATAAATATAGATTTCAATTTACATTTGGACGATTTTATGGAAATTTTAAGAATTCAGAACGCCTCTCAGAATCGTTTTTTGGTCATAACTCCGTCATTTTGCAAGATATATCTCTAAAACCAATACCATAGCAATCAGTGATTTTTTTCTGATTTTTCAGTATATAAATATAGATTTCAATTTAAATTTGGACGATTTTATGGAAATTTTAAAGTTTCAGAACGCCTCTCAGATTAGTTTTTTGGTCATAACTCCGTCATTTTGCAAGATAAGTCTCTAAATCCAACACCATAGCAATCAGTGATTTTTTTCTGATTTTTCAGTATATAAATATAGATTTCAATTTACATTTGGACGATTTTATGGAAATTTTAAAGTTTCAGAACGCCTCTCACATTAGTTTTTTGGTCATAACTCCGTCATTTTGCAAGATATATCTCTAAAACCAATACCATAGCAATCAGTGATTTTTTTCTGATTTTTCAGTATATAAATATAGATTTCAATTTACATTTTGACGATTTTATGGAAATTTTAAGAATTCAGAACGCCTCTCACATTAGTTTTTTGGTCATAACTCCGTCATTTTGCAAGATATATCTCTAAATCCAATACCATAGCAATCAGTGATTTTTTTCTGATTTTTCAGTATATAAATATAGATTTCAATTTACATTTGGACGATTTTATGGAAATTTTAAGAATTCAGAACGCCTCTCAGATTAATTTTTTGGTCATAACTCCGTCATTTTGCAAGATATATCTCAAAAACCAATACCATAGCAATCAGTGATTTTTTTCTGATTTTTCAGTATATAAATATAGATTTCAATTTACATTTTGACGATTTTATGGAAATTTTAAGAATTCAGAACGCCTCTCAGAATCGTTTTTTGGTCATAACTCCGTCATTTTGCAAGATATATCTCTAAAACCAATACCATAGCAATCAGTGATTTTTTTCTGATTTTTCAGTATATAAATATAGATTTCAATTTAAATTTGGACGATTTTATGGAAATTTTAAAGTTTCAGAACGCCTCT